>PYAF01002693.1:81117-103620 GCA_007407185.1 Glycine tomentella | reverse complement strand
ATATTGTTTGGGTTCTGTAATTAATGGATTATGTTATAACTTATAGTGTTAGTATTTGCACTGCTATTCTATGTAGGGGTATTGATGTGATTTGTGTTGTATATGCAAAGATACAGCTTGTGCACATCATTCACATTTAGGTACTTAAATATCCAATTTATGGTCCAAACAGGTACTTGATATGCAAGCGTACGAGGCATGGCAAAGAGAGTATGCTTTGAAGTGTAATGGATTCATTTTTTGCTTTTTTTTTTGACAAAAAAAAGCATTCTAAGACGGTTCTTTAAAAAAACCATCTTAGAATTGTCTATTTTTTTATTTTTAATTTTTATATATTCTAAGACGGTTGTCAGAAAAACCGTTTTAGAATGTATAAATTCAAAGACGGGTATGTTGTATAACCGTCTTAGAATGCCTTCTAAGACGGTTATATAGCATAACCGTCTTTGAAGGTGCTCCCAAAAAAAAAAAAGATTCTAAGACGGTTATGCTGTATAACCGTCTTACAACATAACCGTCTTAGAAGGTACTCTCAAAAAAAAAAAAAAAAAGAAAAACAGATTCTAAGATGGTTCAAGAACCGTCTTCGTAGGTCCAACCTTTCAACGTTGTTGGCTTCAAAGACGGTTCAAGAACCGTCTTCGTAGGGGTATAATAACCGTCTTTAAATGCTGTTTATGTAGTAGTGTGGAAACGCTGAAGGAGGGGAGGCTGAATCAACGACCCTAGGCTTACATAAAGCTACAAATGCTAGTGTATGACAAGACACTCAGCCCCAGTCGGTTAGCACTCTGGGAAGGCAGTTACTGCAATTTAAGAATCCTTTTAAGTACCTAGCATCATGGAAGTGACCCTCCCCTCAAACTGGAAAAACTTGACAATCAAGAAGTATGATGGTACCAACGACCTAGATGAGCACCTTGACGTGTATATTACTTAAGTGAGCCTGTATACTACAGATGATGCTATCTTATGTTGTTGTGGATTAATAAACCTGCAACTTAGTTACCAAGAAACCAGAAAAAACCAGAAAAATGAAAAACAGAGCAGCAGCAGCAAAAAACAGCAGCTTATATAAAGCTATACAAGAAACAGAATTAAAGCACACAAAGAACAATAGGTAGAAGAAGAACACCAGCCAATAACGTGGTTCAGTCACAAGGACCTACATCCACGGGAAAAAAAGCAAACTTATCTATTATGGATCAAGAGTTACAAAGATTTGTGTACAATAGAATCTTGCTTGATTCTTCCACTGTTTAGCTAACAGCACCAAGCCTTACTCTATCTCTCATACACTCCAATCTTCCTCTTTGTGTTTTTCTCACACACACACCTCCACTCTCTACAAGGTGATTCCACGTGTTCTGTTTTTCACACACTAACACTCTACATGTGTAGCAGCACCTTCTCACATATATATAACAATGAGAGGTGCACAAGCTATCAAGAATAAAGGCTAAAAACAGAAACTGAAAACTGTTAGTTGTTGGCCACCAACTAACTTATCAAAGCTATCTTTAACTTCAATCTTGACAACTAGATATAGTGACACATCTTCACAATTCTCCACCTTGTCACTAGATCACAGAATGCTTCTATTCCTTATAGCACCATTACTCTTCACAAAATCCAATCAAGTCCAAGCAATGCTTGAACTTTGATTGTGGTACTGATTTTGTAAGAGCATTAGCTGGATTTTCTTCGGTATGAATCTTCTCAACCAAAACCTCCTTGGTTTCAATAACATCTCGAATGAAATGCAGCCGGACATCAATGTGCTTGGATTTCTCATGGTAAACTTGATGTTTTGAAAGCTCAATCCCACTTTGACTATCACAGAAAACAGTAACAGTGTCTTGTGCTATCCCAAGTTCACCTACCAATCCTTTAATCCATCTAGCTTCCTTAACAGCTTCTGTTAGAGCAATGAATTCAGCCTCAGTAGTAGATAAAGCTACAACTGATTGAAGAATAGACCTCCAGCTAATAGCAGTGCCAAACAAGGTAAACACATAAGCTGATAAGGATTTTCTGGTATCAATGTTACCAGCAAAATCAGAATCTGTGTAACCTTTGATGGGTTCTTCATCCTCCATTTTTCTTTTGAACTTTAGACCAGAAGATAATGAACCATTTAGATATCTGAAAATCCATTTCAGAGCTGCCCAATGTGCTGGTCCTGGATCTGCCATGAATCTGCTAACCATGTTGACAGCATAGGCTAAGTCTGGTCTGCTGCAAACCATGCCATACATAATGCTTCCCACTCCATTAGAGTAAGGAATTAATGCCATCTTTTCTCTTTCTTCAGCAGATTTTGGTGCATCCTTGGTTGACAGCTTGTCATGTTGCCCCAAAGGAGTTGAAACAGATTTAGACTCATGCATTTTGAACTTTCTCACAACTTTCTTCATGTAACCTTGCTGTGACAGAAAAAGTTCTCCTTTTGATCTATTTCTATTGATGTCCATTCCTAGAATCCTCTTAGCCTTTCCAAGTTCCTTCATTTCAAATTCAGAACTTAATTTATCCTTGAGTCTATCAATTTGATCCATGCTAGAACTTGCCAATAAGATATCATCAACATACAACAGCAAATACAAAAGCACTTCTTCATCCTTTTTCAGAATGTACACACAATTATCATAATTTGATCTTTGAAAATTCATCCTCATCATGAAGTCATCAAACCTCTTATACCATTGTCTAGGACTTTGCTTTAGGCCGTATAAGGATTTCTTCAACAAGCAGACCTTCCCACTTTCCTTGGCAAAACCTTCAGGTTGCTGCATATAGATGGTTTCTTCAAGATCTCCATGTAGGAAAGCAGTTTTTACATCTAATTGCTCCAATTCAAGGTCAAATTGAGTCACTATGGCCAGCAAAATTCTAATGGAACAATACTTCACAACCGGTGAGAATATTTCCTTGAAATCAACTCCTTCAACTTGAGAGAAATCTCTTACAACGAGTCTTGCTTTGAATCTAGCCTTTTCACCATCTTGTACACCTTCTTTCCTCTTGAATATCCATTTGCACCCAATCACTCTCTGATTTCTAGGAGGATCAACTAAAATCCAGGTTTTATTCTTCTCGAGAGACAGCATTTCTTCTTCCATGGCTGTGACCCATTCTTCACTTTCCTTGTTGCTCAAAGCTTCTTTGAAGTTTCTAGGTTCAGTAGTTTGAATTTCTTCAGCAACAGTCAATGCAAAGTAAATCAGATCAGCTTGTCCATATCTTCTTGGAGGCACAATGTTTCTTCTAACCCTGTCTCTAGCCAAGCTGTAATCATTAACAACAGGTTCAGGTTGCTGATTTTCTTCAATTTCCTCAGCTTGAACACTTTGTCTTGGTAGCTCCACCTCAACTTCAGTATTATCCAAGTTGCTGTCTTGACTACTAGCTTGCTGCTGATCCTTAGCCTTCATAGCCATCCTGGTTTCATCAAAAACCACATCTCTGCTGATTATACATTTTGGTTCACCAGGTTCCATCCTCCAAAGCTTGTACCCTTTGATTCCAGGTGGATATCCTATAAAAGCACATCTTACAGCTCTAGCCCCAAGCTTGTCTTGCTTGATATGTGCAAAAACCAGAGACCCAAACACTCTCAGATTAGAATAATCTGCTGGTTTTCCACTCCACAGTTCCATAGGTGTTTTAAAACCTAAAGCTGAAGAAGGACATCTGTTGATTAAGTAGGCAGCAGTTGTAACAGCTTCTCCCCAAAAACTTTTTGATAATCCTGCACTTAACAACATGCATCTAACTCTTTCTAGGATGGTTCTGTTCATCCTTTCTGCCAAGCCATTCTGTTGAGGAGTGTTAGGCACTGTTTTGTGCCTTTGGATTCCTAATTTCCTGCAAAACTGATTGAATTGCTCTGAAACAAACTCCAGGCCATTGTCAGTTCTTAAACATTTAAGTTTTGTTTCCATTTGAGTTTGTATTTGAGTATACCATTCCTTAAATTTCTGAAAAGTATCACTTTTCCTTTTAAGGACATAGATCCAAACTCTTCTAGAAAAATCATCAATTATAGACAGAAAATAAGAACAACCACCATGAGTTAATGTCCTTGCAGGACCCCAAAGATCAGAATGAACATATTCAAAAGGCTTTTGTGCAGTATGCACACCTACTCCAAAACTAGCTCTTTTAGCCTTTCCTAAAATGCAATAATCACAGAAATGCAGCTTTTCTATTTTATCACCATTAAGGAGATTTTGTTTTGCTAGTTCAAGTAAGCCTTTTTCACTAACATGCCCTAACCTCATATGCCATAAACTTGTTTTATCATGCAGATTTTGACTAGCAACAGCAGCTTGTGCAATAACAGTAGAACCATCTAGGATATCAAACCATTCATTTTAATTCCTCTAGCAATCATCACAGAATTCTTAGATATTTTCATCATGCCATGTTCAATTTGTGTAGTGTATCCTAAAGCATTAAACATGCTGATAGAAATCAAGTTCCTTTTAATTTTAGGTACATACCTTACACCTGTCAAGAGTTTTTCTTGATCATTGAACATTTTCAATCTGATTGAGCCTATGCCTTGGACTTTACATGGTTTGTTGTTTCCTAACAACACTACTCCACCTTCATTCAGAACTAGTGATTCAAAATAATCACGCCTTGGACACACATGAAAGGTGCAGCCAGAATCCATAACCCAATTCTTTTCAATCTCAGAATTTGAGACAACCAGAATATCAGCAGTTTCATAACCTGCTTGTGCAATGTCCACATCTCCTGGATCTTGATATTTCTTCGAATCTTTTCCTCTCCTTTCAGGGCAGTCCTTCTTGTAGTGTCCCTTCTTGTGACAGTGGAAACATTTGAACTTGCTTTGAGATTGATTTCTGGATTTCGACCTATGCTTATTTGACTTAGAGTGCCTCTTTTCTGATCTGCCTCTCATCACATTCAAACCTTCTGCATTGCTATCAGTTTTGGCTTCCTGCTTCCTTTGCATTTCCTTGGTTCGAATTGATGACTGCACTTCTTCAAGAGTGATGGTTTGATCTCTTCCAAACAGCATAGCATCTTTAAAATTCTCATAGCTGCTTGGAAGTCCATTTAGCAGCATCAGAGCTTTATCTTCATCTTCCATTTTCACTTCAAGATTCTCAAGATCATCCAGAATCTTGTTAAAATCAGCAATTTGATCTGACAACATTCTTTCCTCTGTCATCTTGAAAGAATAGAGTTGTTGTTTCAAGAAGAGCCGATTTGCCACTGACTTTGTCATGTAGAGAGATTCCAGCTTCAACCAAATTGCTGCAGCTGTTGGTTCTCTTGCAACTTCCCTCAAAGCTTTGTCTCCGAGACACAAGATTATAGTGCTCTTTGCTTTTTCATTTAAATCTTTCTTTTCTTTTTCAGACATAGTTGCAGGAAGAGAAGATTCACCTTTCAAAGCATCACCCAAACCTTGGTGTATCAACACTGCTTGCATCTTGATTCTCCACAAACCGAAATCGTTTGACCCAGAGAACTTTTCAATGTCAAACTTGGTTGAACCCATGATAGATCTTCTTCTCTGTCCCCACAGACGGCGCCACTTGTTGTGGATTAATAAACCTGCAACTTAGTTACCAAGAAACCAGAAAAAACCAAAAAAACGAAAAATAGAGCAGCAACAGCAAAAAACAGCAGCTTATATAAAGCTATACAAGAAACAGAATTAAAGCACACAAAGAACAATAGGTAGAAGAAGAACACCAGCCAATAACGTGGTTCAGTCACAAGGACCTACATCCACGGGAAAAAAAAGCAAACTTATCTATTATGGATCAAGAGTTACAAAGATTTGTGTACAATAGAATCTTGCTTGATTCTTCCACTGTTTAGCTAACAGCACCAAGCCTTACTCTATCTCTCATACACTCCAATCTTCCTCTCTGTGTTTTTCTCACACACACACCTCCACTCTCTACAAGGTGATTCCACGTGTTCTGTTTTTCACACACTAACACTCTACATGTGCAGCAGCACCTTCTCACATATATATAACAATGAGAGGTGCACAAGCTATCAAGAATAAAAGCTAAAAACAGAAACTGAAAACTGTTAGTTGTTGGCCACCAACTAACTTATCAAAGCTATCTTTAACTTCAATCTTGACAACTAGATATAGTGACACATCTTCACATATGTTGAGTATTCCCAAGGTCACTAAAGTGTCAGACCCTCTATTGCTTTACTCGCTTACCTCCTAATTCGGTCGACTCCTTCAACACTTTGGCAACCCGCTTTGGCATGCAGTTCACAACCAGCCGACCCCATCACTTAACTTCCGTGGGTTTGGTTAGCATTCGACAGGAGAAGAAGGAACCATTGGGAACTTTCATGGAACGTTTTGGAAGGACTGCGTTGAACATCCGTAATTTGGATCCAACAGTTGCCATGCACCACTTGATAATGACATTAAGGCCGATAACGCAAAAAACCTGCATCCGATTAGGAGGAATTACTGAAGAGAGCGACTAAGTACATGCAAATGGAAGAATTGGCTAAATACAAAAATTAGGTACAAGCTGACCCTGCCTCAACCAGAAAAGATAACAAGCTTGACTTTGGTAAGTCAAAAGACGAATGGATATTCGGCCACATAATTGAGGGTTCAGCTACGTAGACTGTAAGGACCGAAGGTGTATTCAGCCACATAATTAAGGACTCGACTATGTAGACTATGAGTACTGAATACCTATCTTGTATAAATTACAAAGAGACTATATATATAAAGACTTCCTAAGAATTTCAAGGATTCAAGACACTATAAAAAGGTCGTTGTTTCATGCACCTAAACAGATATTTTCTACATTTTTTTACCTTTTCAATTGGCCAATCCAAAATATAAAATTAAATTTTAGATTGGCACATGAAACAATTTGTGGGATGTGGATTGTGGAAGCAACCATCTTTACAAAAATATAGGATTTAATCACGGGCATTTATTTAGCTACGGGTTTGGTTATGAAAAAAGGGCCCAAAGTTTCCACTTGTACAATCGTAGAATTTGTTTTTTTTCTTCTTCTTTGGCATTTGTTATTTACACCCCAACGTTTTTATGGAGTCTTGTAGTAGTTCTAGTCCAACAAGGATCAACATCTAATGTTCCATATTTGCTTCAAGTGAGTCTTTTCTCTTCAATAAAAGACATTTCAGCCTTTTTGAGGAGTTTATTTTTCAGCAATAAAACTCAATTGGGTCTTTTTGTAATGAAATCTTCTACTTAATTATATTCAGGATTTTTTTTAGTATATTAATTTCTTCATGAAAAAAAAATAAATGTCTTTTTAGTTTTGGCAACTTAGTATTATTTTTATTTTTGTCCTTATAAAATTTTTGTTTTCTTTTTAATCTTGTAAAAAAACAAAATTACTATATTTTATAAGGACTAAAATAAAAAAATTACAGAAATAAAAATAAAAATACTAAATTACAAGAATGAAAAATGGCCTATGAGCAACAATTTCATTTATCTTTTTTTCATATACTACTTTTAGAACATTGTCAGTCGACTTCTTTTAGATTCCTTCATTAATGCTTTCTTTTTCTTGAACATCAGGACTTAATTAAGATGAGTTCCCATGTTGAGAAAATGATTTCTTCTTCTCCCACTAAGTGTATATTTGATTTGTGATTAACATTGTTATGACACACATTCCTTTTGCAAAAATACTTTTATCTCAAAAGTCATTTTCAATATGATTTTGATACATTCAAAGTCTTATCCTTGATAATTACTTTTGAGCATAACACTACTACACAAATGGAGTAGTCAAATTAAAGTCATATTCATTGTCATGAACTTCATGTATTCATATATGTTTAACTTTTCTTTTATATTCCCCTTTTTTTGTTGTTGACTTCTTGCACCAGGATTCCAGTTTGATTATGTCTTTGCTTGGACCATTTTGAAATATTAGCAGACTTCAAGTTCCACTGCCCCTGACCGTGCTATTGTAAGTGATATATAGCATGCTATCTGATTGTATTAACTGATTGATTGTTGAGATTTAGGTTGTTTAGTGGAAGTGACATTTCAGGGTCCCGCTGCTGGACCAAGTTCAAGTATGCCACCACTGGCTACAAATGGTGATGGAAAGTTAGGTATAAACTTGCTTCACATCTATGAGCTATCAATAACACCTAACCAAATGCATTTAAGGTTGTTATTTAAATTCAGATAAACTTGTTTATTATGTTTTTACCTACACTTGAACATATTTTGGATTCGATTTAAGTTGCTTCGATTTGTCTATTATTGTACAGGTTATTTTGGCATAAGAAATTAATAATGGGTCACTTACTTGGGATGACATATGGGATTTGCAGCATCCACCTATTGGCCTTGATTATATGGAAAGGAGAAATATTGCTACAACTATGTACAATTTAAATCTATATTGTATTTTCACAATTTAACATACATTTTATGAATAACTATATATATACACTAAATATGTTGGCAAAATATGTTTGTTGATCATTTTACTTGTATTTGTGTTTTTAAGTATGTTACAATAATAACATTGCTAGTCAAGAAATTAAATTTATCGCAATAATTTATTAAACATTAACAAATATTTATCAGTTATGTTATTGTAAAACTAAATAATAATGTAAAAAAAAAGCAACAATTCAACAACGGTTATAAAAGAACCGTCTTAGAATGGGAGGTTGTTAGGAAAGACCATCTTCGTATGACACATTCAAAGACGGTTGTTGTCAAAAACCGTCTTCGTATCACACATTTAAAGATGGTTGTTAGGAAAAACCGTCTTCGTATCACACTTTCAAAGACGGTTGTTAGGAAAAACTGTCTTCGTATCAAACATTCAAAGACGGTTGTTGTCAAAAACCATCTTCGTATCACACTTTCAAAGACAGTTGTTGTCAAAAATCGTCTTCGTATCACACATTCAAAGACGGTTGTTAGGAAAAACTGTTTTTGATTCTTACTTTCAAAGACGATTGTTCTGAAAAATCGTCTTCGTATCATATTTTCGAAGATAGTTATAAGGAAGAACTGTCATTGAAAGTCTGTGCAAAAAATACTCTACATTCAAAGATGGTTGTGAGTAATAACCGTCATCGTATCATACTTTCATAGACGATTGTCTGCTACAATAGTCTTTGAATGTATGTTTATTTAATTTTTTTTTAAAATGCAAACTACGACGGTTGTTTTAAAGAACCGTCGTTAAAAACAGGAAACAAAGACGATTTTCATAACTGTTGTTGAATAGCATAATTTTCAACAACACATGATTCAAAGACGATTTATGAACCGTCGTTGAAGGCCTAAAAGAATCGTCGTTAAAAGACCGGCCTTGTAGTAGTGTAAGCCTCAACAATCATACTTCAATAGCAACAACTACATTCATATGCTACTCCTTAGACATCTTCATAACAATCTCTACGATCTCCTTCTAAACAACTTCATCAGTAGCAACTTCCATGCTTTGCTGAAAGTTGATGGGTTGGATTCTAAGCTTAGTTAGTGCATCTACAATTACTTTAGCGTAAGCATCCTTGTTCCGAACATCATAATGCTATTATTTTTGGACCCTTGTTCAGAAAGTTTTAATTTACTGCAAAATTTCCTAAATTAGCATGCGCATCTCCTTCAAATACCTCTTTATGAGAACTCGCTTTAGCTTTATTTTCCATATCTAACAGGTTCAGAATATTAATCCTATGGAGAAAATGAGGGTTTCTCCACGTTCTATTAACTTTCCTAATTCATAACAAATACAAGCTTTGTCCATTCTTTTAGATGATCAAAAAGTTGTTTAAGCTTCCCCATCATAGATTTTCAACTGTCACTCTTCATGAAGCATTGTCCTTTTCTCCATTTTTCAATAAATAAACCTGTATCACAAGATGAACTTAATTTTGGTATCCAATTAAGTAGTATTGGGTCCTTAAATTAAAGGTTACTATACCTTCCTTTTTTGGATAAATGTTCCTATAATAATAATGAGCCTCACAACTTCGCTCATTGTTATATCATGAACATTTATCCTTAACCTTTTGAGCAAAAATGGAAAATTCTAGCTATTTTTTCTTAGTTGTTTTTTTTTTAAAAATTTTTGGTATGTAGAAACACAATGAACTCATTGAGAATTTTGAAGACACAATTTTGTCTTTCTTAATCTCCCATTTTAGTTGACAAACTTTCATTTGTATTTAGAGTTTTAAAAAAGATGTTATTTCGAAACAAAAGCACACTATGTTAAGTTCATGCGTAAAAAGTCTAAAGATATATCAAAGTCTTTAATTTCGAACAGTGGTAGAGCTTGACCATAATTTTTTAGGGCGCTAAAATAGTAAAAAAAAAACATTCATTACTAAAAAATCATTTTCAACACAAAATATACTAATTATATAACTCAAAACACAAAATGATAAGTAAAAAAATATTCATATTCTAAAAATCAAATTTCAACACATTATTATACAATTCAAAACACAAAATAATAAATAATAAAAAATATCAAGGCATATTAAACCAATCCAATAGATAATAGATATTTAAATTAATTAACATAAGAGACTATAAAAAAATCTGTTTTTTATGCAAAAAATACAAAAAAAAATAAATATTTACAAAAGTAATACATGCATTTTTTTTATTTATTTACGTGAATGATATAAAGAATACATAGGAGATGGCAAACAATATACACCCAATTAAATATTTACCCAAATAATAACATCCAATTTATGGGGGAGGAGATGACACCCCAATCCAAAGCCTTGGGGTTCAAAGAACACTTACATTTGATACTTACATTTACCTCACTCCAAAGGAATAAGCGGGATTCGAACACGTGACGTTTATATGCGATTATCTTATTACACTCGATCAACTCATTGAGATACCTTAAAGTATTGATTAAAGAACTAAAAATGAGAATTTTTTTATTAAGATACACAAAATTAGTTTCTTTTTTTAATTCATTAACCAATACACTATGAGCACTTATTAATAATAATTATTTAAGGAGGTAAATAATTAAAAATTATGATAAATATAATATGTTACTTTTATATTTTCAAGAAACGTATATAATAATATTTATCATCAACTAAATAAATTTACTAAATATAGTATGTCAATTTTTCTACGAATGGAATCATGAATATCAGAAATGCACCCGATAATATATTTTAATAATATTTCTCATCTCTTTTTAAAAATATATTTTAAATTCTATTACATCCAAACCAAACCACCTAACAATTTTATTTTTATTCTATTTTTCACTTATTTATTTTAAACCAAATAAATCCATATTTCTTCGAGTCTTAAATATAAAAAAATATCACACTAATTAAGAAAATTAATAACATTTAATAACATCAATTAAACTAAAAAGTATTTTTTTCCAATTATCTTTTATTAAAACTTAATATAAAAATAAAAAAGAATCAATAGAATTAATACATTAATTAAACAAAAAATATTTTAAAAACATTAAAATTAAATAAGTTAAAATTTTCTTATATTTATATTTATTCATGTTATATATGAGAACAACAGAGAATTTAAGAAGAGAGGAATATTTTTGAGGAAAAGTTCAATATGAAAGGATACATAATAAAAAAATTAAAGCAAACCCGCACACCTGACAAGTGACGCCAACAATCCCCATTTCCCAATCCCGCGGCTTCCTCATTCTTGCATCACATATCCCAATCGCTGCTCATTCTTATTCCATTTCAATTTCGATTCGACGGGTTTTTTATTTGATAATTGAAGGTAGTTAGTTAATTTCACTCCTTATGACCTATCTGATCGTTTTTCCTTTTTATTTGCCTCACACGTTGATAACCAGAGAGAATGAGAATTTGAGATTACTCTGCTCACAACATTGCCTTGTTTTTTCAGGCTTTAGCATTTTTTACAATATTATTATTTTTTGATGGATGAGAATGTTATTATTTAAAGCTAAGTTAGTAAAATGAGTTTCTGGTTTTCAATTATAGCATTTTTTTTTTAATAACTGGGTGGATGGTGGATCCGTTCTGCTGCATTCTTTTATTTCTTCATTTTGAAAATTGTGATATTTTGAATCTTAGATTGTGAGTGAAATCTCTGGCTAGATTAGACTACTATTACATATGTTGCATTCCAAAGTTTTATTTCATGGTATTTTACTTATTTATTATTATTTTTTTCTCTATATGGTTGCTTTGGCTTAGTCTTGTTAACGATATCACATTGGGTTTCTCTTTGCAGAGAAGGTTTGAATTGAGATTGAGGAGTTTATTTGAGGGAGAGGGAAATGGCTAACAGTGCAGCAGCCTGTGCTGAGAGAGCAACTAGTGACATGCTGATTGGTCCAGACTGGGCAATTAACATAGAGTTGTGTGATATAATTAATATGGATCCTAGGTATCTTTCTTTGTTTTGCCTTATTCCTGTAATCCATTTATTTATCTATTAATCTGTTCTATTGGTTTCAGGATATGCTTTATTTATCTATTAAGAAATGACCAGGAAACTAGCTGCTTGATTGGCCATGTATTTTGCTAACAGTGCTTAGGATTATATTTTGGTAATCTTGCATCACAAATAAATTTTTTAAGTGATTGTTTCACAAATAAACATTTCCACTGTGCTTCTTTTACCTGCTTATACCATGGTGGTTAATGTGGTTTGGAAAATTCCATGTTTTGGGGGGGGCGGGGGGGCTGTGGACGGTGTTTTTCTTGGTTTGCTGGAAAGTGTTCTGTGTTATGTAAGGAAATGGAACAGTTAATCCCTATGGCTCATCTTATTGGACGATGCCACCTTTATTTCTGCATCTATATCTCATGCACTGGCCTCGTTATCAGTTGTTTCTTAGATTTTTATTTCCTTTTCTTTATCTTAAATGGGCTGAATTATTTGCTAATGAAATGCTGAACATCCCTTTGGTTTCCCATTTAGGGAGCACCATGTTTTAGGGACTGCATCAAAATTTATTGTTGGAGTCCTCGGGGACGTATGCATGCTAAGCGAATACCATATTGACAACTTGGGCAGTGCTAATATAACTGATATATATTTTCCCCTTAAGATTTTCATGGCTGGAGAATTGTATGTTGGTGAGTATAAATGTTCTTATCAAACAACATAGTATGGTTTCATGTTATGATTCTAAATTGTGTAATATAGTGGAAGCTTAGTTACACTTTTGGTCTGCTTAGTTTCCCTAATATTTGATCTTGGCCATTTCTTTATCAGTTGCAACAATGTTATCCCAATAGTTTCTGAATTGATACAATTAAATCCCCTAATTAAGTACAGACAGAGCCACGCCAACCATAGATGAGGGGTATAATTGCATCAATTTGAAAGCTGTTGGGTAAATCAATCTTCCTTGAAATAGGATGGCCAAATATGAGATTAAGCCTATTTTGAGTTTATCTTCCTTTTTTTGTTTTTGAATCTCAAAGTATAAAGTTGCTTCAACCCGTATTTTGAATTTTTCTCATGGGATTCCTTTTTCATTTTCCTCATATTCAATGTTGAACTGATTTAATTTGCAGGCAAGCAAAGGATGCAATAAAGATACTTAAGAAGCGTTTGAGCAGTAAAAATCCCCAAATACAACTTTTGGCTCTTTTTGTCAGTATTTTTTCAAAATAAAGCTTCTGTCTCTTTTTGTCAGTATTTTTGTTCTTTTATTTCTTGATAATTATTAAGCAAGCCATTCAGTTTGATATCATGAATTAAGTTATATCTTCATAATTGAGTAAATTATGTAAAAGTCCTCCGACCTGTCATTCTGTCTGCATGCAAGATATTATGAATAAAGTGCTTCCAAAAATTCATATTCATTGTTTGTGCAAGTGGTAACAAAACACTGTGGTTACCTGACATGGACATTTTGTATTCAAATATTTGATGTAGGCACTGGAAACCCTTAGTAAAAATTGTGGCGACACTGTATTTCAACAGATCATTGAACAGGATATCTTACATGAAATGGTTAAAATAGTGAAGAAGGTATTATGGACTTTTGATACTGGATGTTTCTTTTATAATTATTTTTAAGAGAAAGTTTTAGGGTGAAGGATCATGTGCTATCCAGAGTCAAGGTAGTGCAACCAGGCTCAATGAGTGCCTAGAGCCCTAGAGGAGTACTTATAGATAATAAACACACAACAGACTCTAATGACTTTTAAATGGTGACCAACTTAGTTGCAAGCTTGACTTGGGTGTGCCAAGTGCCAACTATTCTTGACACATTTCTTTTATAGTTTACTGTCATTTCTGCAGCTGTATGTTTCAAATGAAAAACTTGCTTATCAAGTGTTGCATTCTTTTAATCCTATATTGTACAGCCAGACTTATGTGTGAGGGAAAAGATATTGATTTTGATTGATACATGGCAAGAAGCTTTTGGAGGACCAAGTGGAAGGTATCCCCAATACCATGCAGCATATAATGAATTAAAGGTGATTGCCATTGTAAATTTTGATATTGCTTTCTTAGTGTTATTCTATATTTTAAAGTGGTACTTCTATTGTGTGTGTGTGTGTGTGTCTATATATATATATATATATATATATATATATATATATATATATATTGACATTCTATTTTTTATTGATGTACATACATACTGTGATGAATGATAATGTTAATCGTTTTATACCTGTTGGAACATATTTTTTTAATTGTTGCCTTAATCCAGAACCACATCAGCATGCACTTTATTAAGATGGGTCAAAGTTTATTTTCACATATCATCAGTGTTTCCCCTGCCTTTCCCAGATTATTTTTAGTAAGTTGTATTGTTGGACTAGCTTCACAAAAATGTTTAAATCTGCTCCTGTATGTTATTGACTTTCTTGTTAATAAATCAATACATGTGCCAATATGTATGTGCTCATACGCACAAATTATATCATCAAATTGCTTTTATTTGGATTGGAGCTAAAACATTGATATTCAATTTCTGTAATGTATTAATTTTAATAATTGGCAGTCTGCTGGAGTTGAATTTCCCCCACGAGAAGAGAATAGGGTTCCTTTCTTCACTCCTCCCCAAACCCAGCCAGTTCATCTTGCTGCTGCAGAATATGATGATGCTTCTATTCAGGCTTCTCTTCAGTCAGATGCATCTGGCCTTAGGTACTCTTCATGTTTTTACTGTTGTAATCCTTTGTTTGTTTTGTGTGGCTAATAGTGTTATTAGTTTTAGACATTTCACATGTGCATGAAAGTAACATAGTTTGTGTCTCCACCTTATAAATCTAATTATATGTAAAGGTGTTAGAATATCTAGAAAACATCTCACAGTATCATTATTTATCTTAGCAATATAACACTAGCATATTTTAGATGATCACTTTTAGTTGTTTCCATATTTTCTTATATTTCATGATTTATTTTCATATTTAATTAGGATTAGGAATCTAGTTATAGTATACTATTAATAGGCGTTAGTTCTTTCTATTTTGTATCACATCTTAACATATCACATTGTTATATAAATATAACAGAATATTATTCAGTGTCATTATTCTCTGTTCCTCGCTTAATTCTTTGCTTGCTGTTTTTTACCTTTTTAAGTTTTTGTACCCTGTAAATTTTGGATATTGGTTATGCTTTTAAAATTTGGCTTATATTTGAGTGATTATAATGAAATTGTCATTTCTTTCCATTGATAACTTCTGTCTATTCTCAGAAAAGAAAGCATAGGACTAGGGGATAGGTTTATTATAATCGACGTAGACTAGTATCTAACTGTGAAGATTCACCATCTTGAGTTGTATTGGTGTTTATCCCCTAAACTTTCTTTTAATCAGTTTGCAAGAGATCCAGAATGCTCAAGGACTAGCAGATGTATTGACCGAAATGGTTAATGCCTTGGATCCTAAAAATCCTGAGGTGATGTAATTTTTTTATGTTGTTGTTGTCCTTGTCTACTCTCTGGCTACCTTCATTCTGGAACTTTTATTCAGTTAATATTGTTTATGAAAATATATGTTTGAATTTTGAAGTTGATGCAATTAGTATGTGGCAGAAACTAGATCGTATCTCAAAGAGAGATCTGTATATATACTGTGTTTATTCACTGCAGCTACTGATATCAGTGTGATATCAATTACTCAATTAGTAATCTGTATGATGGATTTACAGTGGAATTGACTTAAATTTAAAAATCCCAGGGAATTTGAGTTGTCCTGTACTCCATACTCTATAATTCTTTCCTATAATCTCTCTCCCCTCTTCACTCTATTACTCAATTAGAATACATAACAGAACTTCCCTACCAAACCAACTCTTAAAGCTAGTGGCAATCAGTTGTCACTAGTGACATTCCACTACCATTTTGTGTGTTTAATCCTTTAAATCTAGCAGACACCTTGATGATTAGTGGTTTCTTAAATGTATGCATGATGTAATATTATGCTACTTGTGTTATTACTATATTACTGTGGAGTTTGAAAGATTGGATATGTGATGTATCCCAGTTTAGCAAATTGAAATAAGCCCCTAATGGCATGATTGATCATCAAAGCCAACCCCCACATATGAATGAGGATTTGTTGCAGTTGCTGAAATTGAAAGTAAACAAGTTAATGTTAGAGTGTTAGCCAAATTCTAATTATAAGTGTTTAGGAAGTTTGCATCTTTCAAATTTTGGATTACTATAAAATGTCTTTTAGGTAAGAATGCTACGAGCTTCAAATTTTGCATGCTTTGACTTTTGTCCAGCGCAAAGCAGTTATGGCAAGTAGTCAATACTAATTTGTTTATTAATATTCTGGACAAAATATGCAGGTTGAGAACCAGGAGGTGATTGCTGAACTTGTTGACCAGTGTCGTTCATACCAAAAGCGTGTTATGCTTCTTGTAAATGAGACTTTGTAAGAATATTCTTTAAGATGACCAAGTCCAATTTGTCTGTGTAATTAAGAAGAATGGCTGTAATGTTTGTGTTAAGATATGATATGATATAGAGATTTAGGAGATATAACAAGATATGATTTTGTTATAATATGGTAGAGATTAAGATATGATTCTGTTTATGATATGGTATAGATTAAGAGATATCTTAGCTTATTTCTAGGAAAATAGGAAACTTTTATCTTATCTAGTAGAATTATATCTCTAAGATTTGGATTAGATTGATTAGTCTTTCACTAGCTTATCTTTTTTGTATCTATATATACGCAGTCTTTGAGTCAACGAACAAGAAGAGAAATACACAGTTTTTCAGCTATGTCCTTCAATCTCAATATGGTATCAGAGTCATGATATCCTCCATGAACAAAATTATCTACCACTGCCATGAGAGAGTTTTTCTTCGATCTTTATCAATTTTTATTTTCTTCTCCATCCAAGTCTTTTTCTCACTAATTCAGTTTCTTCTTCTGCCATGAGAGTCTTTTTCTTCTTCGCTTTTGATTCCATTATTCTTTTAGCAGCTTCTCTTAAAAAAGAAAAACACAAACAAATCTCGCTCCTTTTCTCAGATTTTTATAGCTTCGTATTTTGTTTCTTCGATTTGGAGTTTCAATCTGAGATTCGTCTTGTTGTGTTTGATCTCAGATCCGTTGTGTTTGATTACTTCTCAAATTCTTTTTGTTAAAGATAAAGCGATAGAACAATGGTGATAGCAGCAGGAATCGGTTACACTCTATCACATGGAGGTGCTTGCCGTGAGTGTGGATTCTTCATGGTTAAGCTTTTGCCTATTGAATTTGGAAAGTAGAACTTTGGTCATATCATTGGTCTGTCCTTGTCTGTCTGTCCCAAATGCACTGGCATTGTCATAATTATTGACTCAATTACAGTCCTTGGGGTTCGATATGGTCAATAACCATCTTTTTTGGCAACTACTTACTAGTCCCATCCATTGTTGTAATGGACATCAGTTTATCCCATCTGTTTTCTGCCACAGTCTAATCAGTTCAGTTTGAATGGTAATGTATTGTAACAAGCTAAAAACATAGTTCACTTTATCTTGAGGGGGAGTGTTGGAAGCTGTGACTCTTTGGCAATTCCTCTGCTTGTTTCAAGTCCTATTGTGCTGATATCTGAGTCTCTAATGTCCTTGCATTGTTGTCATGGGTTTAAGTCTGATCCCCCGCAACATTTGAGTTAGAAGAAGAATCTTCAGTTAATCTTCAGTTTTTGGTGTCGTACTCTTCACACCGGAGTCCTCTACCTTGTAGATGTTTTCTGTTTCTGATGATTCAGTTATGTTCCAAGCTTGGAGCATTTTATTTGTATGCTCCAGCTTGAGGGAGAATGTTAAGATATGATATGATAGAGATTTAGGAGATTTAATAAGATATGATTCTGTTATAATATGGTAGATATTAAGATATGATTCTGTTTATCATATGGTAGAGATTAAGAGATATGTTAGCTTATTTCTAAGAAAATAGGAAACTTTTATTTTATCTAGTAGGATTATATCTAAGATTTAAATTAGATTTTGATTAGTCTTTTCCTTTTTATTAGCTTATCTTTTTTGTATCTATATATACACGCACAGTCTTTGAGTCAACGAATAAGAAGAGAAATACACAGTTTTTCAGTTATATCCTTCAATCTCAACAGTTTGCTTCTCTTTCAGGGATGACCAGCTTTTAGGTCAGGGATTGGCACTGCATGACAGTCTTCAGCAAGTGCTTTGTCAACATGACAATATTGTAAAAGGAACTCCAGATACAGGCACAAGGGGAACAGAAAAATCAATTCTGCCACTTGCTAACGTAACCAATGAAGGGGATGAGTTGGACGATGATTTTGCCCAAGTAGCCCTTAGGTGACCTAAAAATTGCTGCATTTTATTGAACTCCTTGCTAGTTTCGTTCTCTTAGTGGATTCAGTTATATTGGAGCATGTTGATTACCTGTCTAAGGCATGATTCATTTGATAGTTGATACACTGTGGTTGATATATATCCCTTGCTGTCTTCATTTTCCATTTTATTTTTTCAATTTAGTCTTTGTGATTACTTGTTTATATAACATGAGTTCAGGTCCTCAGATACGAATGCACAGAAATGGAAACCAGCCAATGCCAAGGCAGAACCGGTGAGAGTAAACCCAATTATTCCTCCACCACCAGCACCAAAGAAACCAATCTTCATAGATGCTGGTATGATTGACTATCTAAGTGGTGATGCATACAAAACAGAAGCATCCTATGAACACTCTGAACCAACTTCATATGCCGTGCCCCTTGCATCCCATGAACACTCTGAACCAACTTCATATGCCGTGCCCCTTCATTCTAGCCTTAATAATCCTGCCTCAACCACTGCAACACTGTCTTCCTCTCCACCTTATTCCCCAAGTACTCCATCGCGAATTTTAAGCAAACAGCCTGTGTATGATGAACTATCTCCCATCAATAAATCCTCAGAAAGTCTTCTTCCATCTCCCTTGGAAACACGACCTCCAGGCTTCCTTCCACCGCCCCCTTCAAGCTATAATCAGGGACAGCAGTTTTTTGAGCAACAAGGTGTGCCTCATTCAAGCTCTGGTTTCAGTTCCACAGATGACAGCTTGTTGGCACAAACCCAGAATCTGTCTCTGAATTCGTCTACTCCAACCAAACAAGAGAAGACAGAAGCTGTCCTTTTTAAAGATCTAGTTGACTTTGCAAAATCCAAAACCTCATCCTCTTCCAAACCCACTAGGCCATTTTGAGAGATTTGGTTTGTATTGCTTACGGTGGTGCAGTTTATGAATGTTTTTCATCAGGTTTTGCTTCTGATCACTGAGATGACCCATTTTATGGTGGTCTTCAGTAATATTCGGTTATGGTTTGTCCATGCCGGTATCTGGTTTAATCAATACGTTGCTGCATATATTGCATATATTCATGAATATTGCTCATATTGAATGTTTGCTCGATTTTTCAATAATATTGGATTGCATCAGAATTTCTTCAATTTCCCTTTTTATTATTCAATGGAAAATTTGAGTTTGGAAAGGCTAAGCAAGGTATCTATTCAAACCAACTTGCAGTGGCAGATCTAAGACCCTGGATCAGTAGGGACAATTGAGAATAGTGGGTTCAAATATATAAAATTAAAGAGTATAAAATATGAAAATATAAAAATATGAGAGTAGTGGGTTCAAATATATAAAATTAGGGAGAACAAAATATAAAAATATTAGATAATTATATGTAATTTTTTAAAGTGAGGGGGTGCATGTGCACACCCTCACTATAGTGTGCATCCGCCAATGCCAACTTGATTAGTTGATTCTAAATTGAGAAACTTGGCCATCCCACGTCTTAAAAATTATTGAAAGTTCCTTATTGAAAGTTATAAAATGACCCCTTAAGTAATTTTTTATATCATGTTTATCTGAAAAATGAATAATGAAAATGACATTGGTAACATTATTTAGTACGAATTAAATTGAAGTCTTTGAACATGAGGTGTATGTATAAAGTTTAAATGAACCAAACCAACTTGATTAGTTGATTCTAAATTGAGAAACTTGGCCATCCCACATCTTAAAAATTATTCTTTTTTTCTTTTTATTTTTACAGATTCCCAATTTATGCACACGCTCATAGCTCAACACAAAAGCTCAGTTGCATTTCCAACAAAAATTCCATAACAAAGCCGATTTTCATTTCATTGATTGCATTAGATTACAAAAACTCTAATCGGTACAAAAGTCAACGAATCCTGCTTCCTATCTAATTTAGAACATTGTAGCTTTTAGTCTCCTTCCCAACTCCTTTTTGTACATGAAGACTTTAAAATTCTTAGCATAACATCACATTAAGCAAATATTTCCTATGTCACAGCTTAAGAGGTTAATGAATACATTTTTTTAGCTTACCTCATTAGTTGCCTTATCAAAGCCTGAAGGCTGAAGCAGCCAAGAGCCCTCTATTCTCTTCAGCCCTTCTTAGAAGGTAAGGCGTAACCATTTCTACAGGCTCAAATGGTATATACTTGCTAACCTGAAACCCTGCATTGCTCAAACCAAAGGAAGGTGCCTCTGACATTCTATATAGTTGTGCAAATTCTAGCTTGTGGTTCACCTTTCAATCCCCAATTCAAGTGCTTTTGCCTCAGCCAATTTGCCTACACAACGTTATCACATCATATATATATGTGTGTGTGTGTGTGTGTGTGTGTGTGTAACACCCCAAATTTTGGAAATGCAGTCAATTATGGGAATAAAATGTTAATGAGAGGCAGTACAAAAAGTATAGGGGAAAATGACCAAATTGCCCCTAAACATTTTAGTAAGATATTTTAAGGGGAAAATTTTTATAAATACTCTGGGATGTTTGAAAAATGAGCAGAATACCCTTAGGACGACAATTACAGAATTTCCCTGAACATTTTTAGAAATGACGATTTTACCCCTAGGGTGAGGGGTAAAATTACCAAAATACCCTTTAGGTCAAACAAGGACCAGATGACCTTAGAAATTTGTGGGAACCTGAGGATGGGATAAAATACTCTTAGACAACAAATTATCAACATGGTTGGTGACAGAGAATTATAAACTGTGATTTTTAGGAATTTTGGAAAATATCTTGAAAAGAGCTCAATCTAGACAACCTCAGGTATCAGAAAGTTATAAGAAAAGTGTAAATATAATCTATGGATTTGTCTCTTAATTATGGGATAAATAGACTTCTTTATTAAGTTAGTTTAGTAATTTTATTAATTAAAAGAGTGATGAATAAATAAGAAACTAAAAATAATTACAACACTTTATGGATTTGGTACCAAATTAAGCATTCCATGGTGGAAAGTGAAAAAAATTCATGGCAGCCCTACATAATTGAAGGAACACGTGCAAATGAGCCAAGTCTAAGAGGTGGGGGTCAATTCAAAGTAGAAATTCACTAGCCAATGAGAATTAGACTACATGGAAAGAAAGAATGATGGCTTGAGATATTAGGAGACAAAGAGAATCCAACATTAATGCTAGCTTCTCAAGCAAGACAAAAGAGCCTTCCTTATCACTACACCAACACCAACCGTACAACAAGGAGGAAGAAGAAATGTGTGAAACAAGCTACTAGGAAAGATATTATTCCTTAAGCCAATAAACATTAGCCAAATGGAAAGCTAGTCATAAATGACTTAAGAGATATTTGAAGCAAATTTTATTTTGTCTCCTTTGGCCAGATACGTGGACAGCTAGAAACATTATTTCTACGATCCCAACGGTCAAAAGTTAGATATATGGGTTAGGAGTAGGTCTTTAAAATTTTAAGAAGATCCAATGGTTAACGAGTTCAGAATGAATATTTTTGTAACACTGGTTTTGGACAGAAATTTTTATGACTAAGTCTAAGTTACCTATGGTTTTGAATAAAAATCAAAGGGAATGCACCCTGAGTAAGCTAGACCACGTGTAAATCAAGAAAGGAGGGAAATTATTGAGAAGTTTCAAGAAGGAGGACACTTGTAAGGTAGGAATTTATTAGCCAATAAGGAGAAACCATGTAGAAAGCTAAGCTATTATGAC
>PYAF01002693.1:70388-81017 GCA_007407185.1 Glycine tomentella | reverse complement strand
AGGTAATTTAATCTGTGGATGAACCTTATGTGTTATTGTCTTCTAAATATTATTGTTTACATATGTATTTTGTTATATATGTGTTTTATTCATTACGTATTTTGTTATGTATGTTTTATTCAAACTGTGTTTGTCATAAACTTACCCTGTGTTGTGTCGGTGGTTGACACCTGTGATGACCCCAATCCATTTGGGCGAGCAGGGAAGCAGTGATGTATAGGCTATGGAGATTGTGAAGAAGGGTTGATGAGAAAGCTTGATGACTCGTACTTTGTGTTTGATGTATTTTATAGACGTGTAATCTAAAAACAGTCTGTATATTATTTTGGACATGTATTTGGGACTGTACTTATTTATTCTCGTGGTGAGGGAAAATCGTTTATGTTACGATCACTGCGTAAATTGCACACAAAGCGAAAAAGAATTTCCGAAAAATTTATAACTAAAAACGTTATAATACAAAAAGAACACAAATTTCCATATAAAATCAATCAAGCACGAGTGAGTAAAAGGAGGCGTTACAGTGTGTGTATGTATGGTGAGTTTTCTTATATTATAAAGAGTAAATAATCAATGTCAATTCACTAAATACACTTTATTCAATTACATATAGTCATTATTTACGATAAGTTTAACAAAGTCATATTAAAAGTGATTTCTGATTTGTTTTAAAATTTTACATATAAAACTATTATAAATCATAAGAAAATGAATAACTTGAATTGTACATTATTGTAAATACTTGATTCAATTTTGTGAGTTGCAAGAACAACTGAACCAGGTCCATTGACAACTTCTCAAGCATAAATGATGAGCAGTCATTGAAGCAATTGTATGTGTACAAGAATGGTATTGTGAATTGGGGATGCATACCCCAAAGACTCAGTCAGTTTACTCACTGTGGACATATAAGCACCCCTCACCAATTTGAATCCCATTGGAACTCCCATTTTCTCTGCTGCCTTTGTTGTCAGCAACGACCTCTCCTTGGAATCTTTCTAGTAAGTCTGAACGGTTCCAAACACAATTGGGTTGTCACCCTTGTTGTGCATGATGACAGAATAGTATGTGAAGTAATCGATAGCTGGCTGAACCGTGGTATGTTCAGCATCAACCAACAAAGGCATGTTGGCTTCCTCACATTTTTGACAAAGCTCAAGGAGTCTCTGGTTGGCAAGTTGAACATCATTCTCTTCTTGTGGGCTTAGAGGCTTTGGTCTTTTCTATGTGTGGTACAAACGACTAGATTCGGCAAAATTGGGAGGGGAATCTTGCTTCTAGGGCAAAATGAATGAAGGATCTCTCTGTTGCCATCTTAGAAGATCACTGACTCTTTCTAGCAATGTCATGGGGCATATTGCAGTGATTTTCACAATGACAAAGCTCACCTATCACATAAAAATTTAAATCAGCCTCAGTATGTTAAACACTATAGGGACAAGGAAAAACAGATGAAAAATACATAAACCTCATGGCTTACCAGCAGAATAAAAAAAATAAAATTATAATAGAACACCCTACTCAACGCTGACTCATTTTCAACTAATAGAAAAGTGGGGAGAAAAGAAAATGAGCGTCACACACTTTTTTTTTCTCTATTACATTGCATTTTATGCATGCATTTCAAAATTATAACCTGTCATGTCATTAAAAGAAAGTAAAGATACAAAAACAGTTGTAAAACAAATACAAACTAAAGAGTATATATACCATGAATGTAATAAAAATAAACTTGAAAAAAATAGGTGATGCAAGATTATTGCATGGTCGACAATTATTACGTAGCCAAATCTTCACGTGATATATACCATATCCGGTTTTTAATTTACAAGAAAGAGTTATAAAACTCGATTAAGTGTCATGTGAAGATTAATAAAATCATAAATATATATGATAGTTTTGAATCATAATTCTCCATAAAAAGAGAATGACACATGATTTAGGTGAGACTCACTCATCTTTCAGGGGACTCTTTGAGAAAGACATGATTTCCGTGGAACTCACTAGATGATAAATTAGGTGAGTCCCATCAAAACCTTGTCTTTCTCTCTTGTTCATGTGAGAGATAAGGGAAAATTAAATATATGGAGTGTTTGAATACTTATTAACACGTTTTTTTATTGTTGGTTAAGTTTTATAAGAAAGAAATACATTTTGTTAAGACACATTAAATAAATAGTAACATCTAACGATATATTTTAGTTAATATATATTAAATAATGTGTTTGAAAAACGGTGTTACAAATAAAATAAAAAGGTTAGCAAGCATGTTACAAATTAAACATTTCTATTTTATGTACTCACTTATTTAGTGCATTTATATTAGGGGTGACCACAAATCCAAATCAACCTAATAAATAAATGTATATGAATCAATCCAAACTAGTAACAATTGAATTGATTTGAATAATTTGGTTTGAATTGGATTGGAAAAAAATGGAAATCCAAGTCAATTTGGTTTAGAAATTAAATTTTGGTTTGCTCATAGTAATCCCTTCCATCCAATTACATAATATCTTTGATTACTTCTTTTTAATATATTTTATTAACCTTTTTAGATTTTAGGACTTTAGCCCAATCCCTCATTTACATACACACACACACACAGTTCACAATTCACTCTTCAATCACCTAATTTATTTATTCATTTATTTGTCTATTTGTCTATTTTAAATTTTAAATTTTTATTATTTTAACAATAATTCCGATGACTTGATTCAAACCAATCAGATCATAATTTGATTGATTTGGTTCAATCTGGAGACCCAAAATAGAAAAAAATCAATCCAAATTGCTTGGATTAGAATTAACCATTTCAAATAAATAGATGTCACAAATCTAATCCAAACCAACCCATGTCTACCCGTAATTTATATGAAGATTTATTGATTCATCTCATGTTCAATTTACTCAGATAAAATATGGGTTGTGTGATCAATCTTTCATTTAAAGGTTTTGAATTATTGATTGCATGAATGCATATAAAATTGATTGTGAATAATTGGGATCCTAATTTAAAATGGATTATCTATGGTTATATGAATTTAATTTAAATGCACTAATAGTATAAAAGATTTTTACTGTTATTTAAACAAATTGTGATATGTATGGTGGTAAATTTGTAAAATTTTATAATAATTATCTTAAATACCATATTTAATATGATTTTGATTGGTTGACCACAATGCATATAAATTAAATTCAAATTATATTTTTAATTTTATGATTTCTTTTTGAATTGATAAGTGATGCATAAAATGTATTCACAAAGGCAATCATATCCTACACGACAATAATAGTTGATCTAAATTCGAATATCATACCCAAAGAACTAATGATAGTTCCCAAAATAATTCAATTTGTGGTAAACTAAACAATTAGATTTAATCACCAATTTAAGAGAATTTTTTGTGTGATTATTCTTTTAAGAAAAATGATGGAAAAAAACAAGAAGTTTTAGTGCAAGAACAAATATCAGAAGAATAGCCTAGGATTGATGTGACTTCACGTGTACCCTATTTCCCCCCAATTCATATCCTAATAAAATCCTTGATTATAGTTCAATTGGAAATTATCTCTTAATATCATTAGTTAACCATTGACCATATATAGTTTAACATGTTGTTGCGCAAAGAAAAAAAAAACTCAATGTTAACATTGAGTTATAAGGCGAATTCCATAATAATTTTGATTGGGTACAAATAAATACTAGATTAAAAATTGTATCCTATATGCCAACAAACAATAGTGTTGAATATGTGTCTGATGGACCAGATGATAAAAGTCAGACACAAAGTTCTGAAAATAATTGAAAACTAAATTAATGCTTTGTGTTTGTGATTGTCGTTGTAGAGAATGTTCAAACATCCTTTGCAGGATCTATCAAAGTGAAGAAAGTGAGAGAACAATCAAGATCATTCTCTTTCTTCACCTGAAAAGATGCCCCACTGTTATGCACATTCATGCTCTTTGCTAAAGTTGATTTGACATATGAAGATTGCAATAAGAGTGTGACTCAAGGAAGATAAGCAGAGTAATTTATTAGAATAGAGGGGACTTACATTTAATGCACACAAAAACCTTCTCCAAATGCTATAAACATACACTTGCTGAGAAATCCTACATATACCAAAAGTTTTGAAGAGTTAAAGATAATGAACATGAATATGATTTTGAATTTCATATTCTCTCTTACCTTCAAGCTTTTTTTGTAATTTCTCTAAGTTGTAAAAGCTCTCAAAATATGTTGTATATCTTGAGAGTGCAAAGACATTGAGCTTAAGTTAGATATCCATATGTTAGATGATAGCCTTGTTTGTTTGCATCTTACCTTTAAATAAATCGGCTGATTTGTTTAGAGCAAGAAGTAGCTTGGTAGGAAACAATACTTTTGTTGTAAAAGCTTTGGGATAAGCTATGCGTAAGTGCTAGAAGTAACAGTGAAAAGTACTTTCATCTTTGTTAAAATATAGTGAAAACTTGGTGGGTTGCCAAAAATTGAACATAAAGTAAGTTTTTTTTTAATAAATTGAACATAAAGATTTTTTTAAAAATGAACATAACCTCTGTGCATCTGCTTTATGTACTAACTCAGGGTTCACTATTGATTACTTTTTGAAACAAGCTTTTTAATATGTTAAGTATTGTTTCTCACAGTATTTTTACAAAAGCCTTGTTTCTTTGTTTTTGATATATATATATATATATATATATATATTATAGTTGTGTTCTTACGTAAAAGTTTTTGAAAACTTTTAAATCACAATTCAACCCCCCTCTTGTGATTTTTTCCTTTACAATAGATAAATTAAATTAGGGTAATGGTAACCCACGTTAGGTACCCCACTTGTGAAAAATGTACTTAACAAAATTTGGAGCTAACCCATGTTAGGGTGGACATGGCCAAGAGGGGCTCCACGATCTTGCACGTTGAACTATGAGTATCCTTTGTTAGGAGGACATGAGGGGAGACTTGCAAAACAAAGGACTCTGACGCTCAAGTAGGTACGTGGGTTAGTGAAGAATAAGAGATATCAAAAGGGTGAGATGAAACGTGAAACTCATAGAGCGGAGTCGAAGCAACGGGTCCTTGTTTTTCAGGACTGTTACAGTGGTATAACAACTCTTGCAGATAATTACTAGCTTGTGGATAATAGCTAGTAGATAATTGTAGCAGATAATGTGTATCTTATAGATAATTGAGTACCTTCCACTTGATAAGGAGGTTGTAATATTATCAATAATATTCAAATAATAAGGTATTAAAGATAACCTGATCGCCCCAGTAGCCCGACTGCTAAGGGCGATGTGTCCATGCTCCTATGCCAGGGCTGACATGGAGGGTTGACGTGCGTGTTGGAATGTCACGTCACTTGCCACATGTATTTTATGGACCCTGGACAATAAACACACACACACACACACATATATATATATATATATTATGTTGTACCTGGTGTTGTCATAAATGTATTTAAGAAGGAAGAAAATAAAGACTATGAAATGATCTTCTAAGATTTGGAATTTGGATTATTAGAGATTAATATGTAGGAAAGGAATTACATTTGTATGTGGAATGTATTGCATAACTATTTCCCCCTCCTAAGACATGAAATATAAGGAGTTCTTGCAAGATAAAATATTATATTCGCTTCGAAATCTAAAAGATGCATTCAAACTTTAATATTCTTTTTATTTTTATTTTTTGAAGAGCCTAAGAGAAGGTTGCAGTTGCAAGATCACAAGACATGTCAACGAATCACCACAACCAGGAGTACAAGAATAAAGACAACCCACACTTTTCCTATTTATAAAGCTTGCTATATCCCTCAAGCTCAAGAGCATAAAGCTGAATCTAAAAACATTGTAAGAAAAGTGCAGTACTCATCAGACGTAATGTCCCAATGCTACCTGAAACACTATTTGTGATACAAACTGATGATAATTAACCAAAAAAAAGAACCAACAAGCCAATTCTAAAGATCCTTTAATACAATTTATCGAAAGGAGATTCCATTCAAAAAGAGGAGAAACAGGGTTTTTGGAGTTTAGCTTTGATTGGACACCATGACTTTAGCTTAAAAGAACCGACCACAACATGAACACAAGGTTTTCGGCCTCTGAAAATAACGTTATTGTTCCTGTGTACCCAAGACATACCACACAACTACAAACCATACAGTCATCTACAACCTCTGCACCTTTACCCCATTGACATACCCACCATGTTGCCATAAAAGATCAATGCAATTGACATGTAGTGGTTGTTGAAAACCAGACTAAGAATAACATTGCTGTCAAACCTCATAAGAGAACCTGTGTAACAACCTAATATATTTCTAGATAATTTTTACTACTGTTTCTTTTTAAAAAACATATATTAGTAAGAATTCTAAAACGTATGAATTTTATAAGTGGAGACTTCATTCATTAAGCGGAATTGATTACTTGTTACATCACGTCTTATTGTACAAATACAAGATTTTCCATCCACCAGCCTAGTTCCTATCATCATTCCTACACCATCACCAAATCCAAGGCATCAAGGAACACGATCACTGTTGCCATCTATAAAGAAAAAAAATGAAACAAAATCTAGTGATAAATAAAATTCTCAGTAGGCAAAAACTAAACCACCAAATACGTTAGTACGTTAGTACACCATCAAAAGAAATTCCAACAAAATCCACACAATAAATAACCATTCAAACAACATGTATGCATGAAATTCCTATGTGCACAGGGCTTCTACATATCGTACTGTATGTAGGTACATCTCACTGAATGTCTCGCTGTGGCCGTCTTACGCAAACAATGCATGAATGAAAATTTCCAGGTGCACATGACTTCTACATATCGTAATGTATGTAGGTACATCTTGTACTGGATGTCTCGCTGCGACTGTCTTACACAAACAATTTATTCCATGTATTTGCAACTGGTCTCTACATCTCGTACTGGATGTAGTATCGGATCCTGTTTTACAAATCTCGTACTGGACTCGGAAACATGAATCAATATATCATCACATCAAATCCATCATTTTCATCAATAATACAATCCATGAGAAAATTCTTATATACTTATGGAAAAATTTCCATCACAATATTATACGTACCAGAAGTATGGTTAGGCAACCATACCTTATTCAAGCCAAATCATGCCAACTTATGCATGACAATTAAATATCCTCAGGCTATAAACAAATCATGTTAGAAATCCAACTAGGAAACCTTGATATACCATCCAAATAATTTTTCTAATTCCTTTATCCCTTCACAAGAAAAGATTAAAACTTAGTCTATATCTTAATCTCCTTTCACCTACTGATATGCGTTTGCCGAAACGCTCCAAAACAAGTTAACTAAGCTAATTCTGTAGCACAGGGTTAACCTAGGTCGACTCAGAGACACGATCAATATGGTTCTAGCTTCAAATCATTGATAATAATAACGGGAATTTTGTCGAACAATTGGCATGCACAAAGCAAAACATGCAAGAACACAAACTAAAATTAAAGAACAATGCAGAAATTAACAAGATTATCAAGGAGTAAAGTAAAACAGAGTAAAGAGCATCAATCCAATTCACCAAATCAAGCTATTCAAATCATCATCATTCTCATAAATTGATTCTATCATGAACATTCATTCAATCTCATTAGAAGCAGTTCAATCGACTCTACTCCTAAATTAATTGAAACCACAACCTTAACTGAAATATCATTCAATTAATCTTGTGATTATCATTCGAAATTAGGACATGAATCCATAATCCTAACTCGCTTTCAATCCTAAATGCATTCATAATCATGAAAACATAATAGAAATTAAAGAAGAAGGTGAACATTCAAATAGAATTCGAAATACCAAACCGAAACTTCAATTCTTCTCTTGCTTGAGTTGAATCCTTGGATTGATTGATGATTTAGCCTTCCATGATCATCACCATGGAAAGCCCCATGAAATGAGTGCAGTAAAATAGATGGATAGCAAGATGAAAATGAAGAAGATGAAGAACAATGAAGAACAAATGAGAGAAAATGAAGAACAGAGATTTTGATTCTAAAAACTAAAAGAAAAAAAAATAAAAGCTGTTTTCATTGAATGAAACCTAAAGTAAAAGCTTTTTCAAGTTGAGTAATAATGTCACTAATATATAGTGACTATGTTCTGAAAATATAATGGGCCATAAACAAACCCAACAGTTCTAACTATTTACTATTTACACCACTACAAGTCCAATTCACAGCCCAAAATGACAGGTGCAAGAACATCAATCCAATTCACCAAATCAAGCTATTCAAATCATCATCATTCTCACAAATTGATTCTATCATGAACATTCATTCAATCTCAATAGAAGCAATTCAATCGACTCTACTCCTAAATTAATTGAAACCACAACCTTAACTGAAATATCATTGAATTAATCTTGTGATTATCATTCAAAATTAGGACATAAATCCATAATCCTAACTCGCTCTCAACCCTAAATGCATTCATAATCACGAAAACATAATAGAAATTGAAGAAGAAGGTGTACATTCAAATAGAATTCGAAATACCAAATCGGAACTCCAATTTTTTTCTTGCTTGAGTTGAATCCTTGGATTGATTGATGATTTAGCCTTCCAAGATCCTAACCATGGAAAGCCCTATGAAATGAATGCAGTAAAATAGAAGGATAGCAAGATGAAAATGAAGAAGATGAAGAACAATGAAGAACAAATGAGAGAATATGAAGAAAAAGGATTTTGTTTCTAAAATTTAAAAGAAAGAAAATAAAAGTTGTTTTTATTGAATGAAACCTAAAGTAAAAGCTTTTTCAAGTTGAGTCATAATGTCACTAATATATAGTGACTAAGTTCTGAAAATATAATGGGCCATAAACAAACCCAACAGTTTTAACTATTTACTATTTACACCACTAACAGTCCAATTCGCAGCCCAAAATTACAAGTGCAAGAGCATCAATCCAATTCACCAAATCAAGCTATTCGAATCATCATCATTCTCATAAATTGATTCTATCATGAACATTCATTCAATCTCAATAGAAGCAGTTCAATCAACTCTACTCCTTAATTAATTGAAACCACAACCTTAACTGAAATATCATTGATCGAGGTCGCACTCGGCCAAATTAATTCAGTTTTAAATGTAGTACTAGGAAGTGACTCCTAGGTCGTCTCTCAAGGATCTCAATTGTCTGCGTTAGGGATTGAAAACGTGTATTGGGGGGGGTTTGGCAGAATGCGAAAATCTAATTCAAAACAGAAATTAACAACTAATTGCAGTGATTAAAAACGAGTCAGACCCGTAGAACAGATTGCGCCTCTAATTTTCTTGGTTCACGAAAGATAATCTGTCCCACTTAATCCCTATTCAGTCCAGATTAATCAACTAAGCGAAGATTAACCTAAAACTTCATTACACGAATTAAGCAAACGTGAACCTCGTCAGGGCAAGTTCTCAGAATTAAGCAAACTGAGATTACTGAATCAATCAAAATCAGAATCATTAAGCATGACCCTAATTCGAAAAATACAGAACAGAAACCTAACAAGGAAGAATCAAGCAGAAACTGAATTTCAAAAACAGAGAACCTCCATTAAAGGGTTGCAATCTGTCCTAGGGTCCAACCCTAGGTTTAGCCTTCCATTAATTCGAAATTAACAACAGAAACGTAAATTGAAACGAAACTGAACATTAAACTGTAACGAAAATGAAATTAAACAGAAACGAAATTAAACAGAAACGAAAACCTGAATCTAAATACTGAAAGCAGAAAGTGAAACGAAATTAGAAGATGAAGCAGAAAACGGAAACACTGAAATTGAAACGTAAACGTATTCTGAACAAAAAATCCAAACAGGAAACGGAAACCCTAAAAACAGAGAAAACTGCAGAAAACGAAAATTACTAAAACCCTAAAGGAAAACTGAACGAAAAATAATGTTGGCTCCTTTTTCTGCATGGGCACAGTTTCCCAAATATATAGAGTGACTGACCTAAACGAAAATGGGCTTTTCCTAACAATTTTGGCCCAAAAATGAAAATAAAATAAAATAAAACGAAAATAAAATGCTCTGAAAATAATGCTGACGCGGCATCCCAATCTTCAAGTCCATGAATTAATTCCAAGCCTAATTAATTATTAATCTGCCCTGAAAATAAAAATTGGAATAATTAAACTTAAAATAATCCAAATTAATTAAAATCTGAATTATCGGTCCAATTAAGTCCTAAATGAGAATCAGTGCAAAATATAAACAATTAAGCACAAGTTAGGGATTAAAATGAGTACAGAAAGATGAGTAAATAGTGATAAATAGTGACTCATCAATCATTGAATTAATCTTGTGATTATCATTCGAAATTAGGATATAAATCCATAATCCTAACTCGCTTTCAATCGTAAATGCATTCATTGTAACGCCTCTCTTTACCCTCTCGTGCTTGATTGATTTTAAATAAAAACTCGTGTCCGCTTGGTATTAAAATTAAATTGGTTATAAATTTTTCACAAAAATTCATTTCGCTTTGCTTGCCAATTTCATGATTCGTAATTAATATAAATGATTATTCTTACCACGATTCATTTACAATAAGAAGCATAGTTAAATAT
>PYAF01002693.1:37415-70288 GCA_007407185.1 Glycine tomentella | reverse complement strand
CGTTTTCGTCTTTTTCTCCTCAAGGGCATTTTTGTCATTTCTGATTTACGGAAAGGGCAATATGGTCCTTTTTCTTCAAACATTTCCGTAATATCTCTTATTGATATTTTATCCTAATCCTTCAAATGTAGAGTATCAATTTGCCTAATACTTGCTTTAATATTTAACTTTAGTTTAAAAATTTTGGGATGTTACATTCATAATCACAAAAACATAATAAAAATTGAAGAAGAAGGTGTACATTCAAATAGAATTCGAAATACCAAACCGGAACTCCAATTCTTCTCTTGCTTGAGTTGAATCCTTGGATTGATTGATGATTTAGCCTTCCATGATCATCACCATGGAAAGCCTCATGAAATGAGTGCAGTAAAATAGATGGATAGCAAGATGAAAATGAAGAAGATGAAGAACAATGAAGAACAAATAAGAGAAAACGAAGAATAAGGATTTTGATTCTGAAAACTAAAAGAAAAAAAAATAAAAGTTGTTTTCATTGAGTGAAACCTAAAGTAAAAGCTTTTTCAAGTTGAGTCATAATGTCACCAATATATAGTGACTAAGTTCTGAAAATATAATGGGCCATAAACAAATCCAACAATTCTAATTTTTTACTATTTACACCACTAAAAGTCCAATTTGCAGCCCAAAATTACAAGTGGAAGAGCATCAATCTAGTTCATGAAATCAAGCTATTCGAATCATCATCATTCTCATAAATTGATTCTATCATGAACATTCATTCAATCTCAATCGAAGCAGTTCAATCGACTCTACTCCTTAATTAATTGAAACCACAACCTTAACTGAAATATCATTAAATTAATCTTGTGATTATCATTTGAAATTAGGACATAAATCCATAATCCTAACTCGCTCTCAACCCTAAATGCATTCATAATCATGAAAACATAATAGAAATTGAAGAAGAAGGTGTACATTCAAATAGAATTCGAAATACCAAACCGGAACTCCAATTCTTCTCTTGCTTGAGTTGAATCCTTGGATTGATTGATGATTTAGCCTTCCATGATCATTATAACGACTTCGTTTAATTAACGTATTTAATTTAGTTCGTTTTTAATTGACAAATTTTTTTTTCTACGTATTTCTTTTACGTAAAATTAATATTCGAAACCGGCTTATTTAAACTATTACGTACATAAATTCATCAACAGACGTGGTCTCTATATGGTTTAATACAACAGTCTAAATATAACAGTCCGTGTACAGTCTTCCAAAATAAAATACAGACCATCACTCAAATAGTCTCATACAAATTACATAACTTTAGAGGCAATACCATCAAACCAGGGTAACAATACATCAAGCCAAAATACACCAAGCCAAGTACAGCAAGCAAATCATCCAAGCTTCACCATCACATCATCTCAGCTCTTTACTGTCTTTCTGCTCACCCAAGTAAATTGGGGTCATCACAGGTGTCAACCACAGACACAACACAGGGGTAAGTACATGATAAACATGGTTTAGATAAATCAACAGGTTTTCAACAGCACAAAATAGTAAAATACAGAATAATAGTAGAATAATCATAAATCAATGTTCATAATGGCTGATGCATGTTTTCTTTATTAAATGATGCATGACTAAGATCTCAGCATATTAAATTATCATCAGTGGCCACAGTCAAGATAGCCTCACCCTCTCTGGTGGCACAAATAAACTTATCCAACCAGTCGGGGTAGCCCAGGGGCGCGTAGGATAGTCACCTCCACCTATGTGATCATCATGGTGGTGTGGTCCTCCCTGTCTCAACTACCCCCAAGCTCATAACACCTTTGAACGCGTGGACTCAGTTTAGCTATCTGACAAATAACTCCACGGATTAACCCCCGCCAGGCATATGCATATGAAAATGCATGAATCGTTTAATTATCCTTCTTTACCTATTAGTCTCCAATTTAGTTCTCATGCACATTAACCATTCATTATAATCTTGCACAGAATTCAGCTCAACATATTGTGTATGTATACAGAAACACTTAGCAACACATGGATTTAATGATAATTCATATAACATGTAAATTTCATAGAATACACATTCATCACATAGACTTTAATATAAACATCTAATTAATACTCAACATACCAACTTAAATAAAATATCAAGTAAATAACAAAATAACGAGCAACTTCTAGTTAAACATTAAGACAAGGATTTCTTTGAGACAAAGTCATAATATACAAAGGTTAAATTATTTAATCCCCTTTGCTTGTACTAGAATAGTGTCAAGTTCTTTATTATCACCATTATTTTAAAGTACTTAACCAAAGTATCATCCAAACTTTCAATATAACAATATACATAAAACTTTAGTGCAAACCATGGTTCAAATGCAAGTAAGTAATAACAATAACATACATCCTTAATAAAGCAAGTATATATATAGCCACAAAGTACACATAGTTAGGGTTCTTAGTCACTTCTCTTATTAGTCTAAATTCAAATTAATTGTTCTTTAGGTTAGTTAAGGTTAATTGTCCAAATTATTATCTATGTATCAATTTAATTCATTGAGTCATTTTGTCAAACACATGGTATACAAAACTTTAATCTTATAAAAGTGATGAATAACATAGCTTAAATTCTATAGAATAAACAATATCATAACCTAATCAATATCTAAACCATGTATATCAACATACTTCCCCATACCTTTGCTTTCTTAGGCTTGAATTCAACCACTTGTCCTAGTACCCTATCTTCTTCACGTGATCTTCTTCAAGGGTGTGATCTTTGTTTTGGATTTTGTTTGAAGTGGAAGGGTAAGTGAAAGGGAGGCGGCTGAAATTGAGATGCTGTCCGTGCACTAACATTCAATTTTAGTCCCACCCTCCTTTTTATATGCTAAGTTCCATTTGCTTTAAGGAAAATATCCAAGACTTCATAATTGTCTTGCTTTTTGGTTGTTTTAATTTCATTGGCTATTGAACTAAGGCCTAACAAGTGTCCTATATCAAGAGTTTTCCACACAATTCTATTTCCACCTAGCCTTGTACGTGTATGTACTTGATGTAGGTGCATTTCCTTTGCTTTCATTCAAATTCGTGGGGTAGTTTAGGTTTAGTTATAAAAATTTCTGCCCAAAACCAGTGTTACAAAAATATTTATTCTGAACTCGTTAACCGTTGGATCTTTTTAAAATTTTAAAGGTATATTCCTATCTCATATATCTAAGTTTTGACCGTTGGGATTTTTTAATTAATATTTATAACTTCGTCCGTGTTCAAAAGGAGTCAAGAGGGAGTTTTTTCAAAAAAAATCTCCTTATGCCATCATTGCTTGGCTTTCCACTAGGTTTTACCTTATTGGCTAGTGTTTTTCTACCTTCCATGTGTCCATTCTTGAAGTTTCTTAAAGTTTTATCCTTTGATCCTAGATCACACGGCCAAGGTTTAAAGTTAGAGAACCAAATCAACAATCTTTCATTTTTCTGTGTTTTTATGGAACTTGGATTTATTTCAATTCTTTTCGAAATATCTAAAAATTCTATCTCATGGTTTTCTTTGCTAATAATATCAATAATCCCTTGTCTGAGATCATTTTATATTTTTATCAGGTTTCCAGGACCTTACCAGAGTTATATGACCTTATCAGTGCTAGAAGGGCATTTTGGTCATTTGTACAAATGTTCAGGGTTATTTTGGTCATTTTCCTCAGGGACCTAACTGTCATTTGTGGAATTGTCTAAGGAGATTTTGGTCATTTTCAAAAGTATCCGAGGGTATTTATGTCATTTGCTAGGAATGCATATTTATAAGAAAATGCACATATATATGGAAAATTGAGGGTGTTACAATCATCACCATGGAAAGCCTCATGAAATGAGTGCAGTAAAATAGATGGATAGCAAGATGAAAATGAAGAAGATGAAGAACAATGAAGAACAAATGAGAGAAAATGAAGAACAATGATTTTGATTCTAAAAAGTAAAAGAAAAAAAAATAAAAGTTGTTTCATTGAATGAAACCTAAAGTAAAAGCTTTTTCAAGTTGAGTCATAATGTCACTAATATATAGTGACTAAGTTCTGAAAATAAAATGGGCCACAAACAAACCCAACAATTCTAATTATTTACTATTTACACCACTAAAAGTCCAATTTGCAGCCCAAAATTACAAGTGGAAGAGCATCAACCCAATTCACTAAATCAAGCTATTCGAATCATCATCATTCGCATAAATTGATTCTATCATGAACATTCATTCAATCTCAATAAAAACAGTTCAATCGACTCTACTCCTTAATTAATTGAAACCACAACCTTAACTGAAATATCATTGAATTAATCTTGTGATTATCATTCGAAATTAGGACATAAATCCATAATCCTAACTCGCTCTCAACCCTAAATGCATTCATAATCACGAAAACATAATAGAAATTGAAGAAGAAGGTGTACATTCAAATAGAATTCGAAATACCAAACCGGAACTCCAATTCTTCTCTTGCTTGAGTTGAATCCTTGGATTGATTGATGATTTAGCCTTCGATGATCTTCACCATGGAAAGCCCCATGAAATGATTGCAGTAAAATAGATGGATAGTGTAACGATTACGTTTCTTGTTCGTATTTAATTGATTTCGCTTATTTAATTTACAGAAAAATTTTCTACGTAATTTCGTTTACGTAAAAGAATATTCTAAACGATTTGCTACGTTGGAATGATTTAACATAATACGTAGTCTAGAGCATAGTTAAGTAAAACAGTCCGTGTACAGTCATCCATATAAAATACAGACCACTATCAAGTAGTACCATATGAATTACATAACTCTCAAAAGAAGCCACAGCAAACGATATCACCCATACATCAAGTCAAAACATAGCATAAAACTCATCAAGCTTCTCCATGTCTCAGCTAATCACTGTTCCTCTGCTCCCCCAAATTAATTGGGGTCATCACAGGTGTCAAACCACAGACACAACTTGGGTAAGTATTTAATAAACATGATTAGATAATCGACAGAAATTAAAATAACATCACATATAATTAACGAAGAAATTATCATTTACAAACAGAAACAGATACATGGGAAATGATGCATGATTTCTTTATTAAATGATGCATGACTGAGATCTCAGAGGCCTAATTAAGGGTACCAGAAGTTAGAATAGTTTCACCCACTCCAGTGAAACAGTCCCACCCACTCCAGTGAGACCTCCCTCCACTCCGAGGGGAAAAAGGGTACCATACAGTTCCACCTACTCCAGTGGAACAGTCCCACCCACTCCAGTGAGACCTCCCTCCACTCCGAGGGAAAATGCAAAAATGAATGTAATGATTTTCTTTTATTTTCAGTTACCCTTTGATAATTCTTTCATTCAAATTCTCTTGATTTTGGCACCATCACTTCATCATAATTAATTTCATATAAAAGATACAAGTGTGCCATAATTTCTTTTAGAGAAATAAATCATATGTCCATGACCTAATTTCTAATAAAAATAGACATGGAATCTTTATCATGGTTAAATACCAAATGAATATCATACAACTACTTCAATTTATACAGTCTACATTAATAAATAATATACGATACAACAACTTAATTAAATACAGCAACCGAATAAAACATACAGCAATATGCAGCAACATGGCATCCTACGGAATTAAATATAGCAATAGCAACATTACTTACAGCATACAACCACCCTAAATACAACAATCTACAGCAACATAAGAAATAACATACAGAAACATCATACAACCATAACAGCAACATAATAAATTAGGTAACAACATACAGCAACATTACATCTGTAACACCCCGTAGGCCTCCGACGTGTTATCATTAATAATATCAGATTATCGTATAAATATAAAATAAACTTTCAGCGGAAGCTCAGAATCGTATTTCTTGATACATTATGTATGGAATAACCAATATCTTAAGTCACATATACACAAAAACCATAATACACGCCCCTGCTGATCCAGTGTTCACAAATCAATCATAATAGAGACAGATAACAAGGTTCTTAGGCAGAGTAATAAATATACAACACATATACTCAGGGGAAAATATCATATACATATCATCCATGGTCTGTACAATATATACATCTCAGTTCACACCACACACGGTGCTACAAAAGAATATCAACCCTCAGAAGGGGTATACAAAACTCTACATCAACCACAAAATAAAATATGGAGCCTTCATGCTCTCTATGCTGCTCCTCAGCCAAGTAGTCTAGTCTCTGATGGGCCTCTTGCCCTGAGACTGCTCTTCTCTTCTAGAGGGTTCACCTGAAATCACATAAACCCCACACGGGGTGAGATAACATATCTCAGTAAGCTCAGAATCCATGGAGGAATCTCCTCCACCCTGGCCCACTATCATAATATACATACACAAGTATCACAACCAAATGGCCCACTGGCCAAGCCCTCTGGCCTTCTCAACAACACAACATATCATACAAGGTGACTACACATATCAGCACAGGAGGAAGCCATCTCCTGAAATAAAGTCACAGAACAGGAGGAAACCATCTCCTGTATCAACATCTCAGAATAGGAGGAAACCATCTCCTAGAATGGGAGGAAACCATCTCCCAGTGTGAGGCTGGAACTCACACCTGTGTCATCCCATTGGGTGCTACCCTTAGCATGGATGCACATATATGGTACCTCCGAGAATAGCAGGAATCCATCTGAACTATTCCCTTGGTCTAGGGGATCATCATCACCCATGAGCCAACCATACTAGGAGGAAACCATCTCCTAGGGAGGTCCATATCTATCTATTGGCCAATAGGTCTATCTCAATCACAATCACAGCTCAATCCATAACACAATCATATCTCATCATATAACCAGCTCAGAGGCATACATATATCAATACAAGAATGCAGATACCAATGCATGCATTATGAAATGACCACCACTCTCCCGGAGTGTGGTATGGCACACAAGATGGGAATCATCCCCAGGGTCATTGAACTTACCTGGAACAATATCACTTTGTGGTCTACTCCCTGCTCTGTGGCTCCCGCCACCAATAATCTCAAAATCAACGCCTCAGTGGCGACTCAGACGATCTCAGGACAGCTTCCTCAAGCTCTATTGTCCTTCCCAAGCCTTGAGTCTCATCTACTCTCAAGTTCTCTGAGGTTTCTCACTTGAGAAATCAAACTCTCACTCAAATGGGGTTTAAAACGAAAGGATGAAGGATTATAGCTTTCTGAAGGTTTCTCGCACTATCAAAGGTCACAGGAAGGTGTTTAGGACTCAAAACAAGGTCCTGGAAAGCTTGGAAACTCACTAATGGAGGCTGGGGGTCGTGAAGAAGAAGAGGGAATAGTATTTCCCTTCAAAAACGCGTTTGACCCTTAAATAGTCAGCCTGTCCGAGGTCCCGCGCGATCCGCGCCACCAAGTCGGTGAACCGGCGCTATCAGCGCCATCCCCGCGCTAACGGCGTGAACCTTTCGAGACCTCTGGCGCTACCCGCGCCACCTCTGGTGCTATCCACGTGAAATTCCAGAGAGAATTGATTTTCCAGGGCACTTATGGCGCGACCCGCGCGGCCCTTGGCGCCAACCGCGCCACCCTCTCAAATGACTCACGCTATCAGCGCCATACCCACGCCTTCAGCGTGAACTGGCCGAATCCCTGGCGCTACTCGCGCCATCCCGGCGCCATTAGCGCCACAGCCTATAGGTCTGGCGCGATCCGCGCCACCCCTAGCGCGATCAGCGCCACACCTAAAGCTCAGTTTTCTGATGCGAATCAATGAGGGTCCTTATAACATCATTATACAATAGCATAATAAATTATACAGCAACATCAATTATTAAATACAACAACATAATCTCATACAGCTATATTAAATTAACAACTTAACAACATCAAATAATTAATTACAAATCCAACAAAATAGAATTAGTCCTATTAATTAATCAGAATTACTTATATTAGTTAACTACTTTCATTTTAAACTAAGTAGGTATTCAAGTTATAATCTATAAATTATTCTAGTTCATTTGGGACTTTCAACAAACACATGGCATGCTAACTTTAAGTCTTGTTAAACAAGGAAGAACTTAACTTTAATCCTAGAAGATTAGAGGTTAAATTATCCTAATCAACTACCTAATTCATGTTTACCAAGATACTTCCCATACCTTATATTTCCTTGCTTTCTTTAAGCTTTTGGACAACTTTCCTCCTTTGAAGTTGAATGGTCCTTGCTCCTAGGATTCCTAGTGCTTTACGTGAGAATTTAAGAGTGAAAGGCCTTGGTTTTTCTTTTTGATTAAAAGTATAATTTGAGAATGATAGAAATGGTTAAAGAGATAAGGTATAAGAGAAATAGTTTGCACGGCCATTACTTGTTTTTCTTTAAAAATGCTTGGACAAGGACAAAGTGATATATGGCTAGTAGTTGCACGTATGTTTTCTCAAAACCAGCCCATGCTTTCAGTTTTGCTCCTTTTTATTGGTTTGTTAGTCTTTGATTTTTATTCAAAATATCCTACTAACTTTCCATGTGCCTAATCTCTTATTGGCTAGCCATACTCTTCCTTACAAGTGGCTTGTTTCTACATTATTCTACACCTCCTTTGCCTCTTCTCAAGTGCACGTATCCTCCCCCTATGAGCTTATTTTCGGTTCCTAGTCCTTTTGTTGGTGAAATTGTCTTCCTTAGTCATAATGACTTGCTTTCTACTTGCTTTGTTTTCATTGGTTAATGAATTTTGTCCATCCAAGTGTCTTTTTTTCTTGATTTTTCTCAAGGTTTCTTCATTCTTCTTGATGGTATACGTGCCATAGCTTGCTTGGAGAGCAAATTTTACCAATTCATGTGGATTAGCCAAGCTTTTAAGGAAATTTCGTGCTTTCTTCATTTCTTGAATCTTTCCAAAACCCGTTTTAATAAAATATTGATTCTGGATTCGTTAACCGTTGGATCTTCTTAAGATTGTAATGGTATACTCCTAACTCACATATCTATTTTTTGACCGTTGGGATTTTTGAAATAATCTCTGGAATTTCCTCCGTGTTCAAAGGAGTCAAGAGGAAGTTTTTTCTTAAAAAAATCTTCTTAAGCCATCATTACTAACTTTCCATTAGGCTTCATTTTATTGGCTAAGCATTTTGCATCCTCCAAGTGTCCTAGTTCTTGAGTTTTCTTAAAAATTTCTCCATTGATTGTATATCATACGGCCAAAGCTTGATCTTAGAGAGCCAAATTAACAAATTTTCTTTTTATTACGTGTAATAACAAAATTCTAAGTTCTTATTGGTCCAATTTGCTTCTAATTATTAAAATTACTAAACTAACTCATTTAGAACATTTATTCCTTCCATAATTAAGAGAAAAATCCATAGATCACATCCATTCTTTTCTTATAATTTTCTGATGTCTGGAATAGTCTAGATTAAACTCTTTTCAACCTATCTTTCAAAATTAGTAGAAATTTAATTTTGGAGTTCTTTGCCTCCAACCTTGCTGATACTTTGTTGTCTAAGAGTATTTTATCCAATACTAAGGTTCACATAAATTTCTAAAGTCATTTTGATCAGTTTTGACCTAGGGGCATTTTGGTAATTTTACCCCTCACCCTAGGGGTAAAATCGTCATTTCGAAGAATGTTTAGGGAAACTCTGTAATTGTCACCCAAAGGGTATTCTGATCATTTCCAGAACATTCCAGGGTATTTATAAGATCTCTTCCTTAAAATATCTTGCTAAAATGCCTAGGGGCAATTTGGTCATTTGCAAAAATGTTCAGGGGCATTTTTGTCATTTTCAAAAATGTCCAAGGGTATTTATGTCATTTTCTAAGAATGCATATTTATAAGAAAATGCACATATATAGTGAAATACGAGGGTGTTACAGATAGCAAGATGAAAATGAAGAAGATGAAGAACAATGAAGAACAAATGAGAGAAAATGAAGAACAAAGATTTTGATTCTAAAAACGAAAAGAAAGAAAAATAAAAGCTGTTTTTATTGAATGAAACCTAAAGTAAAAGCTTTTTCAAGTTAAGTCATAATGTCACTAATATATAGTGACTAAGTTCTGAAAATATAATGGGCCATAAACAAATCTAACAATTCTAATTATTTACTATTGACACCACTAAAAGTCCGATTTGCAGCCCAAAGTTACAAGTGGAAGAGCATCAATCCAATTCACCAAATCAGCTATTCTAATCATCATCATTCTCATAAATTGATTCTATCATGAACATTCATTCAATCTCAATAGAAGCAGTTCAATCGACTCTACTCCTTAATTAATTGAAACCATAACTTTAACTGAAATATCATTGAATTAATCTTGTGATTATCATTCGAAATTAGGAGATAAATCCATAATCCTAACTCGCTTTCAATTCTAAATGCATTCATAATCACGAAAACATAATAAAAATTGAAGAAGATGGTGTACATTCAAATAGAATTCGAAATAGCAAATGGGAACTCCAATTCTTCTCTTGCTTGAGTTGAACCCTTAGATTGATTGATGATTTAGCCTTCCATGATCATCACCATGGAAAGCCCCATGAAATGAGTGCAATAAAATAGATGGATAGCAACATGAAAATGAAGAAGATGAAGAACAAATGAGAGAAAATGAAGAATAGTGATTTTGATTCTAAAAACTAAAAGAAAAAAAAATAAAAGTTGTTTTCATTGAATGAAACCTAAAGTAAAAGCTTTTCAAGTTGAGTCATAATGTCACTAATATATAGTGACTAAGTTCTGAAAATATAATGCGCTATAAACAAACCCAACAATTCTAATTATTTACTATTTACACCACTAAAAGTCCAATTTGCAGCCCAAAATTACAAGTGGAAGAGCATCAACCCAATTCACTAAATCAAGCTATTCGAATCATCGTCATTCTCATAAATTGATTCTATCATGAACATTCATTCAATCTCAATAAAAGCAGTTCAATCGACTCTACTCCTTAATTAATTGAAACCACAACCTTAACTGAAATATCATTGAATTAATCTTGTGATTATCATTCGAAATTAGGACATAAATCCATAATCCTAACTCGCTCTCAACCCTAAATGCATTCATAATCACGAAAACATAATAGAAATTAAAGAAGAAGGTGTACATTCAAATAGAATTCGAAATACCAAACCGGAACTCCAATTCTTCTCTTGCTTGAATTGAATCGTTGGATTGATTGATGATTTAGCCTTCCATGATCATCACCATGGAAAGCCCCATGAAATGAGTGCAGTAAAATAGATGGATAGCAAGATGAAAATGAAGAACAAATGAGAGAAAATGAAGAACAGTGATTTTGATTCTAAAAACTAAAAGAAAAAAAAATAAAAGTTGTTTTCATTGAATGAAACCTAAAGTAAAAGCTTTTTCAAGTTGAGTCATAATGTCACTAATATATAGTGACTAAGTTCTGAAAATATAATGGGCCATAAACAAACCTAACAATTCTAATTATTTACTATTTACACCACTAAAAGTCCAATTTGCAGCCAAAGATTACAAGTGGAAGAGCATCAATCCAATTCACCAAATCAAGCTATTCTAATCATCATCATCCTCATAAATTGATTCTATCGTGAACATTCATTTAATTTCAATAGAAGCAGTTCAATCGACTCTACTCCTTAATTAATTGAAACCACAACCTTAACTGAAATATCATTGAATTAATCTTGTGATTATCATTCAAAATTAGGACATAAATCCGTAATCCTAACTCGCTGTCAATCCTAAATGCATTCATAATCACGAAAACATAATAAAAATTGAAGAAGAAGGTGTACTTTCAAATAGAATTCGAAATACCAAACCGGAACTCTAATTCTTCTCTTGCTTGAGTTGAATCCTTGGATTGATTGATGATTTAGCCTTCCATGATCATCACCATGGAAAGCCCCATGAAATGAGTGCAGTAAAATAGATGGATAGCAAGATGAAAATGAAGAACAAATGAGAGAAAATGAAGAACAATGATTTTGATTCTAAAAACTAAAAGAAAAAAAAATAAAAGTTGTTTTCATTGAATGAAACCTAAAGTAAAAGCTTTTTCAAGTTGAGTCATAATGTCACTAATATATAGTGACTAAGTTCTGAAAATATAATGGGCCATAAACAAATCCAACAATTCTAATTATTTACTATTTACACCACTAAAAGTCCAATTTGCAGCCAAAGATTACAAGTGGAAGAGCATCAATCCAATTCACCAAATCAAGCTATTCTAATAATCATCATTCTCATAAATTGATTCTATCATGAACATTCATTCAATCTCAATAGAAGCAGTTCAATCGACTCTACTCCTTAATTAATTGAAACCACAACCTTAACTGAAATATCATTGAATTAATCTTATGATTATCATTCGAAATTAGGACATAAATCCATAATCCTAACTCGCTGTCAATCCTAAATGCATTCATAATCACGAAAACATAATAAAAATTGAAGAAGAAGGTGTACATTCAAATTGAATTCGAAATACCAAACCGGAACTCCAATTCTTTTCTTGCTTGAGTTGAATCCTTGGATTGATTGATGATTTAGACTTCCATGGTCATCACCATGGAAAGCCCCATGAAATGAGTGCAGTAAAATAGATGGATAGCAAGATGAAAATGAAGAACATGAAGAACAAATGAGAGAAAATGAAGAATAGTGATTTTGATTCTAAAAACTAAAAGAAAAAAAATAAAAGTTGTTTTCATTGGGTGTGAAGGAAGATAAGCCAGGTGTTGATTTGTCTCAGATCCCTGTGGTGAGCGAGTTTGTAGATGTGTTTGCTGAGGAGATAACTCAGTTACCACCAAAGAGGGAAATAGAGTTCTCCATTGATCTGGTTCCTGGTGTGGGACCAATTTCTGTGGCACCTTATCGTATGGCTCTTCTGGAGTTGAGGGAGCTGAAGGTGCAGTTGGAGGATCTGCTGTCCAAACAGTTTATCAGACCGAGTGTCTCGCCTTGGGGAGCACCGGTGATCTTTGTGAAGAAGAAGGATGACAGTATGAGGTTATGTGTGGATTACAGGCAGTTGAACAAGGTTACTGTGAAGAACAAGTATCCTCTGCCTCGTATTGATGATCTATTGGATCAGTTGAGGGGAGCTAGAGTGTTCTCCAAGATAGACCTGAGATCCAGATATCATCAGATTCGGATTAAACCTGCAGACATACCTAAGACAGCCTTCCGGTCTAGGTATGGTCACTTTGAGTATCAGGTCATTCCTTTTGGTCTGACGAATGCCCCAGCAGTGTTCATGGATTATATGAACAGGGTATTCAGACCTTTTCTGGATCAGTTTGTGGTGGTGTTCATTGATGACATCTTGATTTACTCCAAGACGGAGTCAGAGCATGCCGAGCATCTCAGGATAGTCCTTCAGATCTTGAGGGACAAGCAGTTGTATGCTAAGTTGGCCAAGTGTGAGTTCTGGTTGACAGAAGTGAAGTTTCTTGGCCATGTGATCTTAGCAGCTGGTGTATCTGTGGACCCCAGCAAGATAGAGGCAGTGATGTCCTGGGAGAGGCCCAAGGACGTGTCTAAGATTAGGAGTTTCCTGGGATTGGCTGGCTATTACAGAAGGTTTATTCAGGGGTTTTCCCAGTTGGTGGTACCTCTGACTCGACTCACACGGAAGGGGGTTCCATTTGTGTGGACCCATGAGTGCGAGCAGTGTTTTTAGGAGCTGAAGGAGCGGTTGACCACAGCCCCAGTGCTGACTCTTCCTGACCCTGAGGGAGTCTTTGAGGTATTCTGTGATGCATCCAAGTGGGGACTTGGGTGTGTGCTGATGCAGGATCAGAAGGTGGTTGCCTATGCTTCCAGGAAACTAAAGCCTTATGATGAGTCATATCCTACTCATGACCTGGAGTTGGTAGTTGTGGTGTTTGCTCTGAAGATTTGGAGGCACTATCTGTATGGTGCCAAGATGATAGTGTTCAGTGACCACAAGAGTCTCAGATACCTCTTTGATCAGAAAGAGTTGAACATGAGACAGAGGCGCTGGATGGAGTTCCTGAAGGATTATGACTTTGAACTGAGATATCATCCAGGCAAGGCCAATGTGGTTGCTGATGCCTTGAGTAGAAAGAATGTGACTGTTGCATGTTTGATGATCTCTGATTGCAAGCTAATAGAACAATTCAGAGATATGCACCTGACGGTGGCAGAAGGTGCACATGGTCTTGAGATGAGCAGGACCAAGGTGGATAATGAGCTGATCAGAAGGATTCGAGAAGCTTAGTAGCAGGATGAGGCTGTGAGGGCCATGATTGGCCAACAAGATGTTTCCTGGGAGGATAACGATTTGGTGATGTACCAAGATCGTATTGTGGTGCCTAAAGGCGAGTTGAGAGATGTCGTCTTGTCTGAGGCACATAAGGGCCAGTTCAGTATACATCCGGGAGCCACCAAGATGTATTATGATCTGAAGAGGAGTTTCTGGTGGCCAGGGATGAAGAAAGACATAGTCGAGTATGTGGCTAAGTGTCTAGTGTGTCAGAAGGTGAAGATTGAGCATCAGAGACCGTCTGGTCTGCTTCAGCCTTTAGAGATCCCTGAGTGGAAATGGGACAGCATTTCCATGGATTTCATGGTTGGGCTACCGAGGACTCAGAGTGGATATGATTCCATCTGGGTGGTTGTAGACCGGTTGACCAAGTCTGCTCATTTCTTACCTGTGAGATCTGACTACACTACAGAGAAGTTGGCCTAGCTTTATGTCAGGGAGATTGTGAGGTTGCGTGGAGTCCCTGACAGTATCATCAGTGATAGAGATCCGAAGTTCACCTCGAGGTTCTGGGGTGCACTTCAGGAGGCTTTTGGAACCCAGCTCAGACTCAGCACTGCTTACCATCCTCAGACAGATGGTCAGACAGAGAGGACCATCCAGACCCTGGAGGATATGCTGAGAGCTTATGCCTTGGAGCAAGGTACTAGCTGGGAAAGATATATACCTCTAGTGGAGTTTTCCTACAATAACAATTTTCATACTAGCTTGGGCATGGCACCTTATGAGGCTCTGTATGGCCGACGGTGCAGGACTCCAGTATGTTGGACAGAGGTAGGAGAAAGACAGCTCCTTGGACCTGAGATGGTTCAAGAGACTTCTGAGCAGATCAAGATGATCAGAGACAAGTTGATGAAGGCTCAAAGTCGACAGAGGAGTTATTATGATCAGAAGCACAGACCCTTGCAGTTTGAGGAGGGTGATCATGTGTTTCTGAGACTATCTCCAGTGACGGGCGTAGGACGAGCTTTGGGTGTGAGGAAGTTGAGTCCTAGGTTCATTGGTCCTTATCAGATTCTTGAGAGAATAGGACCAGTGGCATACAGACTAGCTTTGCCTCCCCAGTTGTCAGGGCTGCATGATGTGTTTCACGTGTCTCAGTTGAGGAAGTATGTGGCAGATCCCTCACACGTGTTTGAGCCTGACACAGTCCAGATCAGAGAGAATCTGACGAGTCCTACACGGCCCTTCAAGATTCTAGACAGAATGGAGAAGTAGATCCGCAAGAAGACCATTCTCATAGTTAAAGTACAATGGGAAGGAAGAATACCTGAGGAGGCAACTTGGGAACGAGAGCAGGAGCTGGTACAGCTGTATCCCGAGTTATTTACCAGGTATGATTCTAATTTTGCGGACAAAATTCTTAAAAAGGTGGGGAGAAATATAATAACCTAGATTTTTTTTATAAAAAGAAGTAAAAGGAATAAATAGCTTCCTTTTGGTAAGTATATAGCTTATGTGCCTTCATGAGGTGTTTTAGTCTAGAATTGATGGTTAGCAGGTGAAAATAGCAGAATTAAGCTGAACAGAAGGTACCGCGCCAACAAGCCTATGTACTACCGGGGGTACATAAGCTAATTCTACATGTGGCGCCAAGAGCGCCGGTGTGGTGCCAGGAGCGCCACAGGTGCTGGAAGTTGGCGCCAGGAGCGCCGGTGTGGCGCCAGGAGCGCCACAGGTGCTGGAAGTTGGCGCCAGGAGCGCCGGAGTGGCGCCAGGGGCGCCAGATGCACTAGACTTTGGCGCCATCAGCGCCAAGGGCGCCGCATGTCGGTCAGGGGCAGTATATAAGGGTTAAAACACGAAAAATGGAAGGGAAAGACACTTTCTTATTCCTTGGACCTTCAAACCTCCATTAATGGCAGTTCCAAGCTTTCTAGGGCCTTATATACTAGCCTAAACACCTCCCTATGACCTTTAATCTTGATAGAAACCCTTTAAAAGCTTGAATCCTCCAATTTTTGCTCTTGGAAAACCTCTTTTGAGTGAGAAGTGGAACCTCAGAGGAAAAGCTCAGAGAACTTGAGTTTGGCGAGGACCCACGTCGTATAAAGGACACCAAAGCTCGAGGAAGTTGTCCTGAGGTGTTTCTAGTCGCCACTGAGGTAAGAGACTCAAGTTTCTCCGGTTAATTTGGGATTTGGGGGTTCCTGTGAATAGTGACCCATATGAGTTGAGGCTAGAATTAGCCCAGCGTCTAGAAGAGAAACTTGCTCAGAGCGAGGTAGTGATGAAGGATTAGCTTTCAGTTTTTGATTTTGATGACTTTGAATCTTGGCTCTGTGGCTTGTATAAGTGACTTGTATGATAAGTCACTTGTGGTTTTGGAGCCATGCCAGAGCCTTGATTATGCTTGTATTGAGCCTGAGAGGCTAGTGGAATGGTGCTGTGGTTAAGTTTAAGCCATTCCAGTGAGTTGGAACCTTGAGGCTACTATGAGTCTATGTTATGGTAAACGAGCTGTATTGAGTCTGTGATGACTCAGGTGATTTGTATGCAGCCATTATGGACCTTGTATGGTCTGTGAGAAGCCTAGTGCAGGCTTGTTCTGATTGAACCCTAGGATAGGGGAATTCTGCTATGTTATGATCTGTGATTGAATGCCTGATAGCTTGGTTTTGATATGAGATTCCATATGCCTTGATTAGGCCTTGATTTTGAGACTGTTGGTGGCGGGAGCCACAGACCAGGGAAAGAACTACAGAGTGAGCCTTTGACAGGTAAGTTCAGTATCCCTGGGGATGAATTCCCATCTTGTGTGCCATACCACACTCCGGGGGAGTGGTGGTCATTTCATGATGCATGCATTAGTAGTTGCATTCTCATAATGATATATGTATGCATCTGTGCTTGACTTGTGCTATGATAGATTTGTTGGCCAATAGATAGATATGGACCTCCCTAGGAGATGGTGGTTTCCTCCTAGCATGGCTGGCTCTTGGTTGAGGTAGCTCCCAGGGGATTGATTCCCACAGGCTAGGGGATTAGAAGTTGAGGTAGCTCCTTCTATTCTCGGAGGCACCATATATTGTGCATCCATGCGAAGGGTTAGCACCCAATGGGATGGCACAGGAGTGAGTTCCGGACTCCCACTGATATAGGCGTTGAGGTAGCTCCGCCAGGCGTTGAGGCAGCTCCGCCATGTTTGTATGCTATGCTTATGTTGTTATGAGGGCCAGGCCAGTGGGCCATTTGCTTGTGATTGCCTGATGTATGTGTTATGGAAGTGGGCCAGGGTGGAGGAGAAGCCTCCATGGACCCTGAGCTTACTGAGATGTGTTATCTCACCCCGTTTGGGGATTTATGATTTCAAGTGACTCTTCCAGACGAAGAGAGCAGTCTCAGGGCAGGAGGCCCGAGTAGAGACGTTTCTGCTTGGTTGATAGCAGCAGATGGAGCTTGTAGGCTCATTTTGATTATATGTTGTACCCTTGAGAAGGGATGGTGTGTTTACACCTGATGATTGTATAGTTTTGATGTATATGATGTACAGAACTATTTATGACATGTATATGAGACTTCTCTCCTGAGTATAGAGGTTGTATATTTGATAATCTGTCTAAGTCTTTTAGTTATCTGTCTTTATGGTTATAATATTAGAAACTGGATCAGCAGGGGTGTGCCAAATGTGCCTTGTGTGTGAATTTTATGTGATTTGTTTTATTCCATACATAATAAATCAAGAAAAGCGATTCTATGCTTCCGCTGAGTTTTATCAACTATGTTTTAAGCGCTAAACTGATATTATTAATGATAACACGTCAGAGGCCTACGGGGTGTTACAGTAAAATAGAAGGATAACAAGATGAAAATGAAGAAGATGAAGAACAATGAAGAACAAATGAGAGAAAATGAAGAACAGGGATTTTGATTTTAAAAACTAAAAGAAAAAAATAAAAGCTGTTTTCATTGAATGAAACCTAAAGTAAAAGCTTTTTCAAGTTGAGTCATAATGTCACTAATATATAGTGACTAAGTTCTGAAAATATAATGGGCCATAAACAAATCCAACAATTCTAATTATTTACTATTTACACCACTAAAAGTCCAATTTGCAGCCCAAGATTACAAGTGCAAGAGCATCAATCCAATTCACCAAATCAAGCTATTCTAATCATCATCATTCTCAAAAATTGATTCTATCATGAACATTCATTCAATCTCAATAGAAGCAGTTCAATCGACTCTACTCCTTAATTAATTGAAACCACAACCTTAACTGAAAATCATTGAATTAATCTTCTGATTATCATTTGAAATTAGGACATAAATCCATAATCCTAACTAGCTTTCAATCCTAACTGCATTCATAATCACGAAAACATAATAGAAATTGAAGAAGAAGGTGTACATTCAAATAGAATTCAAAACACCAAACCGAAACTCCAATTCTTCTCTTGCTTGAGTTGAATCCTTCGATTGATTGATGATTTAGCCTTACATGATCATCACCATGGAAAGCCCCATGAAATGAGTGCAGTAAAATAGATGGATAGCAAGATGAAAATCAATAAAAGCTGTTTTTATTGAATGAAACCTAAAGTAAAAGCTTTTTCAAGTTAAGTCATAATGATACTAATATATAGTGACTAAGTTCTGAAATTATAATGCGCCATAAACAAACCTAACAATTCTAATTATTTACTATTTACACTACTAAAAGTCCAATTTGCAACCCAAAATTACAAGTGGAAGAGCATCAATCCAATTCACCAAATCAGCTATTCTAATCATCATCATTCTCATAAATTGATTCTATCATGAACATTCATTCAATCTCAATAGAAGCAGTTCAATCGACTCTACTCCTTAATTAATTGAAACCACAACCTTAACTGAAATATCATTGAATTAATCTTGTGATTATCATTCGAAATTAGGAGATAAATCCATAATCCTAACAAGCTTTCAATCTTAAATGCATTCATAATCACGAAAACATAATAAAAATTGAAGAAGATGGTGTACATTTAAATAGAATTCGAAATAGCAAACTGGAACTCCAATTCTTCTCTTGCTTGAGTTGAACCCTTGGATTGATTGATGATTTAGCCTTCCATGAACATCACCATGGAAAGCCCCATGAAATGAGTGCAGTAAAATAGATGGATAGCAACAAGAAAATGAAGAAAATGAAGAACAATGAAGAACAAATGAGAGAAAATGAAGAACTGTGATTTTGATTCTAAAATCTAAAAGAAAAAAAAAATAAAAGTTGTTTTCATTGAATGAAACCTAAAGTAAAAGCTTTTTCAAGTTGAGTCATAATGTCACCAATATATAGTGACTAAGTTCTCAAAATAAAATGGGCCATAAACAAAACCAACAATTCTATTTATTTACTACTTACACCACTAAAAGTCCAATTTGCAGCCCAACATTACAAGTGGAAGAGCATCAATCCAATTCACCAAATCAAGCTATGCTAATCATCTTCATTCTCATAAATTGATTCTATCATGAACATTCATTCAATCTCAATAGCAGAAGTTCAATCGACTTTACTCCTAAATTAATTGAAACCACAACCTTAACTGAAATATCATTGAATTAATCTTGTGATTATCATTCAAAATTGGGACATAAATCCATAATCCTAAGTCGCTTTTAATACTAAATGCATTCATAATCACGAAAACATAATAAAAATTAAAGAAGATGGTGTACATTCAAATAGAATTCGAAATAGCAAACCGGAACTCCAATTCTTCTCTTGCTTGAGTTGAACCCTTGGATTGATTCATGATTTAGCCTTCCATGATCATCATCATGGAAAGCCCCATGAAATGAGTGCAGTAAAATAGATGGATAGCAACAAGAAAATGAAGAAGATGAAGAACAATGAAGAACAAATGAGAGAAAATGAAGAACAGTGATTTTGATTCTAAAAACTAAAAGAAAAAAAAATAAAAGTTGTTTTCATTGAATGAAACGTAAAGTAAAAGCTTTTTCAAGTTGAATCATAATGTCACTAATATATAGTTACTAAGTTTTGAAAATATAATGGGCCATAAACAAACCCAACAATTGTAATTATTTACTATTTACACCACTAAAAGTGCAATTTGCAGCCCAACATTACAAGTGGAAGAGCATCAATCGAATTCACCAAATCAAGCTATTCTAATCATCATCATTCTCATAAATTGATTCTATCATGAACATTCATTCAATCTGAATAGAAGAAGTTCAATAGACTCTACTCCTTAATTAATTGAAACCACAACCTTAACTGAAATATTATTGAATTAATCTTGTGATTATCATTCGAAATTAGGACATAAATCCATAATCCTAACTCGCTTTCAATTCTAACTGCATTCATAATCACGAAAACATAATAGAAATTGAAGAAGAAGGTGTACATTCAAATAGAATTCGAAATACCAAACCGGAACTCCAATTCTTCTCTTGCTTGAGTTGAATCCTTGGATTGATTGATGATTTAGCCTTCCATGATCATCACCGTGGAAAGGCACATGAAATGAGTGCAGTAAAATAGATGATAGCAAGATGAAAATGAAGAACATGAACAACAATGAAGAACAAATGAGAGAAAATGAAGAATAAGGATTTTGATTCTGAAAACGAACAGAAAGAAAAATAAAATCTATTTTTATTGAATGAAACCTAAAGTAAAAGCTTTTTCAAGTTGAGTCATAATGTCACTAATATAGAGTGACTAAGTTCTGAAAATATAATGGGCCATAAACAAACCCAACAATTCTATTTATTTACTATTTACACCACTAAAAGTCCAATTTGCAGCCCAAAATTACAAGTGGAAGAGCATCAATCCAATTCACCAAATCAAGCTATTCTAATCATCATCATTCTCATAAATTGATTCTATCATGAACATTCATTCAATCTGAATAGAAGAAGTTCAATAGACTCTACTCCTTAATTAATTGAAACTACAACCTTAACTGAAATATCATTGAATTAATCTTGTGATTATCATTCGAAATTAGGACATAAATCCATAATCCTAACTCGCTTTCAATTCTAACTGCATTCATAATCACGAAAACATAATACAAATTGAAGAAGAAGGTGTACATTCAAATAGAATTCGAAATACCAAACCGGAACTCCAATTCTTCTCTTGCTTGAGATGAATCCTTTGATTGATTGATGATTTAGCCTTCCATGATCATCACCATGGAAAGCCCCATGAAATGAGTGCAGTAAAATAGATGGATAGCAAGATGAAAATGAAGAAGATAAAGAACAATGAAGAACAAATGAACGAAAATGAAGAATAAGGATTTTGATTTTGAAAACAAAAAGAAAGAAAAATAAAAGCTGTTTTTATTGAATGAAACCTAAAGTAAAAGCTTTTTCAAGTTGAGTCATAATGTCACTAATATATACTGACTAAGTTCTGAAAATATAATGGGCCATAAACAAACCCAACAATTCTAATTATTTACTATTTACACCACTAACAGTCAATTAACAGCCCAAAATTAAAAGTGCAAGAGCATCAATCCAATTCACCAAATCAAGCTATTCGAATCATCATCATTCTCATAAATTGATTCTATCATGAACATTCATTCAATCTCAATAGAAGCAGTTCAATCGACTCTACTCCTAAATTAATTGAAACCACAACCTTAACTGAAATATCATTGAATTAATCTTGTGATTATCATTCGAAATTAGGACAAAAATCCATAATCCTAACTAGCTTTCAATCCTAACTGCATTCATAATCACGAAAACATAATAAAAATCGTAGAAGAAGGTGTGCGTTCAAATAGAATTCGAAATACCAAACCGGAACTCCAATTCTTCTCTTGATTGAGTTGAATCCTTGGATTGATTGATGATTTAGCCTTCCATGATCATCACCATGGAAAGCCCCATGAAATGAGTGCAGTAAAATAGATGGATAGCAAGATGAAAATGAAGAACATGAAGAACAATGAAGAACAAATAAGAGAAAATGAAGAACAGTGATTTTGATTCTAAAAACTAAAAGAAAAAAAAAGTAAAAGATGTTTTCATTGAATGAAACCTAAAGTAAAAGCCTTTTCAAGTGGACTCATATTGTCACTAATATATAGTGACTAAGTTCTGAAAATATAATGGGCCATAAACAAACCCAACAATTCTAATTATTTACTATTTACACCACTAAAAGTCCAATTTGCAGCCCAACATTACAAGTGGAAGAGCATCAATCCAATTCACCAAATCAAGCTATGCTAATCATCATCATTCTCATAAATTGATTCTATCATGAACATTCGTTCAATCTCAATAGCAGAAGTTCAATCGACTCTACTCCTAAATTAATTGAAACCACAACCTTAACTGAAATATCATTGAATTAATCTTGTGATTATCATTCAAAATTGGGACATAAATCCATAATCCTAAGTTGCTTTCAATACTAAATACATTCATAATCACGAAAACATAATAAAAATTGAAGAAGAAGGTGTACATTCAAATAGAATTCGAAATACCAAACCGGAACTCCAACTTTACTCTTGCTTGAGTTGAATCCCTTGATTGATTGATGATTTAGCCTTCCATGATCATCACCATGGAAAGGCCCATGAAATGATTGCAGTAAAATAGATGGATAGAAAGATGAAAATGAAGAAGATGAAGAACAATGAAGAACAAATAAGACAAAATGAAGAACAAGGATTTTGATTCTAAAAAAGAAAAGAAAAAAAAATTGTTTTTATTGAATGAAATGTAAAGTAAAGGCTTTTTAAGTTGAGTCCTAATGTCACTAATATATAGTGACTAAGTTCTGAAAATACAATGGACCATAAACAAATCCAACAATTCTAATTATTTAGTATTTACACCACTAACAGTCCAATTCGCAGCCCAAAATTACAAGTGGAAGAGCATCAATCCAATTCACCAAATCAAGCTATTGGAATCTTCATAATTCTCATAAATTGATTCTATTACGAACATTCATTCAATCTCAATAGAAGCAGTTCAATCGACTCTACTCCTATATTAATTGAAACCACAACCTTTATTGAAATATCATTGAATTAATCTTGTGATTATCATTCGAAATTAGGACATGAATCCATAATCCTAACTCGCTTTCAATCCTAAATGCATTCATAATCATGAAAACATAATAGAAATTAAAGAAGCAGGTGAACATTCAAATAGAATTCGAAATACCAAACTGGAACTTCAATTCTTCTCTTGCTTGAGTTGAATCCTTGGATTGATTGATGATTTAGCCTTCCATGATCATCACCATGGAAAGCCCCATGAAATGAGTGCAGTAAAATAGATGGATAGCAAGATGAAAATGAAGAAGATGAAGAACAATGAAGAACAAATGAGAGAATATGAAGAAAAAGGATTTTGTTTCTAAAATTTAAAAGAAAGAAAATAAAAGTTGTTTTTATTGAATGAAACCTAAAGTAAAAGCTTTTTCAAGTTGAGTCATAATGTCACTAATATATAGTGACTAAGTTTTGAAAATATAATGGGCCATAGACAAACCCAACAATTCTAATTATTTACTATTTACACTACTAAAAGTCCAATTTGCAGCCCAAGATTACAAGTGCAAGAGCATCAATCCAATTCACCAAATCAAGCTATTCGAATCATCATCATTCTCATAAATTGATTCTATCACGAACATTCATTCAATCTCAATAGAAGCAGTTAAATCGACTCTACTCCTAAATTAATTGAAACCACAACCTTTATTGAAAGATCATTGAATTAACCTTCTGATTATCATTCGAAATTAGGACATAAATCCATAATCCTAACTCGCTTTCAATCTTAAATGCATTCATAAACACGTAAACATAATAGAAATTGAAGAAGAAGGTGTACATTCAAATAAAATTCGAAATACCAAACCGGAACTTCAATTCTTCTCTTGCTTGAGTTGAATCCGTGGATTGATTGATGATTTAGCCTTCCATGATCATCACCATGGAAAGCCCCATGAAATGAGTGCAGTAAAATAGATGGATAGTAAGATGAAAATGAAGAAGATGAAGAACAATGAAGAACAAATGAGAGAAAATGAAGAATAAGGATTTTGATTCTGAAAACGAAAAGAAAGAAAAATAAAATCTATTTTTATTGAATGAAAGCTAAAGTAAAAGCTTTTTCAAGTTGAGTCATAATGTCACTAATATATAGTGACTAAGTTCTGAAAATATAATGGGCCATAGACAAACCCAACAATTCTAATTATTTACTATTTACACTACTAACAGTCAATTAACAGCCTAAAATTACAAGTGCAAGAGCATCAATCCAATTCACCAAATCAAGCTATTCGAATCATCATCATTCTCATAAATTGATTCTATCATGAACATTCATTCAATCTCAATAGAAGCAGTTCAATCGACTCTACTCCTAAATTAATTGAAACCACAACCTTAACTGAAATATCATTGAATTAATCTTGTGATTATCATTTGAAATTAGGACATGAATCCATAATCCTAACTCGCTTTCAATCCTAAATGCATTCATAATCATGAAAACATAATAGAAATTGAAGAAGAAGGTGAACATTCAAATAGAATTCTAAATACCAAACCAGAACTCCAATTGTTTTGTTGCTTGAGTTGAATCCTTGGATTGATTGATGATTTAGCCTTCCATGATCAACACCATGGAAAGCCCCATGAAATGAATGCAGTAAAATAGAAGGATAGCTAGATGAAAATGAAGAAGATGAAGAACAATGAAGAACAAATGAGAGAAAATGAAGAATAGTGATTTTGATTTTAAAAACTAAAAGAAAAAAAATAAAAGCTGTTTTCATTGAATGAAACCTAAAGTAAAAGTTTTTTCAAGTTGAGTCATAATGTCACTAATATATACTGACTAAGTTCTGAAAATATAATGGGTCATAAACAAACCCAACAATTCTAATTATTTACTATTTACACCACTAAAAGTCCAATTTGCAGCCCAAAATTACAAGTGCACAGGTGCGAACTTAGAAACTTAAAATGACCGTCCAAATGACAGAATTGGCCTTGGGCTATTTCTAGAAACTTGTAGATCTTTTCGTTATCTTTCCAGGGACTTCTAGAAAGCTTGATTTGGATTTCTGTAGCACTATATAGGCCTATACAAGTCAGATATGTCAAGTGAGCAAAAATCCGAAAATACGCAACAATTAGCAATTAAGCCCACTTATTTGCCTAAGACAAAAACTGAATTAGAATAGGAAAATAAAGGTCCAAGAGAAATCAAATAAGCTAAGAATGATAGACAAAAATATAACTAAAAGCACTCTATCAAAATACCCCACACTTGAACATTTGCACTCCTGGGCAAAATTAAAAGAAAGACTAAGAGAAAAATTCAAACTAAAGTAGACCAAAAATTTAAAGAAAGGGTATGAACAAGGCATATATATTTTTCAATGGATCCTAATAATCCACAAAAGCGAGAGGGATGAATGATGGAAGAATAATATTAAGGTAACAAACCATCCATGAAAACATGATCACAATGTGCAAAGTGAAAAAGTAGTTAAGTTTAGGATTAAGAATTTTCACCAAGGTGATAGAATTCTCTTAAAGGGTGACACTCAACCTCATATAATGTGTATGGTTTGTATTTACACTCAAACATCACATGTAACTAGCACATCCAAGCATTGACAAGCCTCTCATTCATTCAACTTGAAATACACATGCATCAAAAGATCAAAAGGACTTTATTAGCTTGTAATGAATGGCTTAGGAAAAGGTGGATAAGAAAAGGATATTTAGGCTAAAACTTAAGAGAAAAGAAGGGAAATGGGGAGCAAGCCAACAAGTTAAAAGAGGGGTAGAAGCAATAAGATGAAATTTAAAAGAATTTACAAGGATGAAAATGAACCATAACAAATTTTATTGCATATTTCTTTTTCTTTGCTTGAACTTCTTTTTCTTTGCTTATACACAATTTTTTCTCTTTTCTTTGAACCTTTTCTATTTGAACTCTTTCTTTTCTCTTTTTCTTTTCTTCTCTTTCAAAACAAAACAAAATACAAATACCCCACACTTGTTTGAAACCCACTCCCAAAACAATTTCAAAGCCCCTTTTCTCCCTAAAGCTAGGATAACATGGTTTTCCATTTTTTTTTAGTTTTTAATGAGCTAAACAAGAAAGAAAAGGCTAAAGGCTCAAAGAGGGTGACAATGGATATCAACACAAGGATAGGTTTATTTGGCTAGTGGCTAAAAGAAAGAAGGCCTAAATAATCTCAATCAAAGCATGTGTAACAAGGAATGTCAAAAGAGGCAATGCAAAACATAGAGTAATCTAGCACAAGGGTGAAATCACACATGAAAGAACATATCCACAAAGGCTCAAAAACTCACAAGGCATAATTCTACCACACATGGTTCATCTTAAATTCTATTTCTCAAGCCTGCTTATCACTTCAACAATTGCAACAATGATTCACATCAAGTATGAAACCTCTCAATCCAACCAACTTTTAACATTTCTCACAATTTATACAAGTTGGAATTCCTATGAGAAACAGAATGCAGACAGACAGATAAACAAAAAACTTAAAATAACCAGAGTTTCAAAAAATTTTAAGATCCTCCACCCCCCCACTTGAAATGCACATTGTCCTCAATGTAGGCATGCAAGGAAATGCAAACAAAGAGACAACAAATAAAAGAAGGGAAAAGGAAACTCCCCAAATGTCATTCAAGGCATATCTTCACACAAAATTGGTAGGACCAAAGAGATGTCCTCCACAAGCTCCTCCTCCACTTGAGGGCTTTCATGAAATGCTTTGAGTTGGTGACCATTGACCTTGAAGACTTTGCTGGTAACTTCATTTTTAATCTCAACTGCACCATGGGGAAAAACATTAGTAATAACAAAAGGTTCATCCCATCTAGATCGAAGTTTACCGGAAATAAGCTTAAGGCGAGAGTTAAACAATAACACTTTTTGGCCACTATGGAACTCCTTTCTAAGAATCCTAGAGTCATGGAATTTCTTGACTTTCTCCTTGTAAATCTTGGAGTTCTCATAGGCTTCTAAATGAATCTCCTCAAGCTCTTGCAACTGAAGCTTCCTTTGCATACTCGCTACATCAAATGCCATGTTACAACTCTTCATAGCCTAATAAGTACGGTGCTCAATCTCCACTGGAAGGTGGCATGCCTTATCGACATCCCCAAAGGTGTGCGGTAAGCGGTCCTATGAACCCATAAAGCATCCTCAAGAAGCTTGCTCCAATCTTTCCTGTTTGGTTGCACCACCTTCTGTAACACTTGATCTCTCTGTTAAAAATCTCTGCTTGTCCATTAGTTTGGGGATGATAAGCTGTATAATAACCCTAAGTCATGACGCGAACGGCGCAAGCATCGGAGCAAGTTTGGCACTCTAATAACCATGGTTGCTGAAAAGAGGTCAAACTTTGGAGTTTTGCTGTGAGCCACGCCTGGAGCGTGGGAAGTGCTCCAGAAAGTGTGGAACCCACGCTTGGGGCGTGGGAGGTCCACGCTTGGGGCGTGGAGTCCATGCCTGGGGCGTGGGAAGTGGCCCAGAAATGGAATTTTGTCTGGGAAGCCACGCTTGGGGCGTGGGAGCCCACGCTTGGGGCGTGGGAGCCCACGCTGGGAGCGTGGGAGTCACGTCAGGGCCTATAAAAAGGCCCAAAACGCGAAAATGGAAGAGGAAATCAGTTTCTTCTTCTTCTTCAGCGTCCCAACCTCCATTAATGGCTGCTCCAAGCTTCCTTGAGCCCTATACCTTGGTCTAAACACTTCCCAAACCATCCAAACCTCCTAGAAACCCTGAGAGAGAGCTTGAATCCTTCCTCAAATCTCTCTGAAACCCCTTATCTTGAGAAACCCCAGAGAGGTTAAAGAGAACTCGAGTTTGGCGATGAACGGCAGCGACCTACGGACACCTGAGCTTGGAGGAGTGTTCCAGAGGTCTTCTGTGTCGCCACTGAGGTAAGAAACTCGAGATTCCCCGTTTGATTTGGGATTTGGGGTTTTGGGTGAATAGTGACCCATCTGTGATAGAGCTAGAATTAGCTCTGGGTCCAGTTGAGAGATGTGTTTAGAATGAAGAGAGGAGGAAGGATTAGCTTTCAATTTGTGATTTGGTGAATGTTGGTTTTGGCTCTAGGTGGTGCTTGTGTGACTTGGACTGAGTCACTTGATCTGAGACATGCAAGAGCCTTAGTGATGGGCTTGTTGTGCCTGAGAGGCCATGGTAACGGTGTCCTGTGATGTGAACCATTCAAGCCCTGAGAAACCCTGAGTTGTTGGGTTATGTGAGCTGAGAAGCTCAGTGTGGATGGCTTGTGTTGAGTCTGTGGGGACTCTGAGGCCATGTTTGATTTGAGATAGACCACTGAGGGTCTATGGAAAGGCTTGTTGAGGGATGAGCCTGAGAAACCTTAAGTTAGATAACTTAGGTTGATGAAAAGGTCTGAGGTTCCTTTCTCTGAGACAGTTGAGGACTGTCTGATGAGCTTATAGTTATTCTGTGCTTGAATGGTCTGTGATATGCGTTTGGTTGCCTTGATAGGGCTTGACACGAGGTGTCAGAGGAGCAGACCATTGTTTTAGAGGCTGGGAGTGCAGGCATAACTGTCAGGTAAGCTCATCGCTCTGGGGATTAGTCCCTTTCTCTCATTTACCACCCAAGTGGGTGATTGATGCATGCCATGCTTGTTTTGTTTTGTTTATGTGCATGCTGTGGAATGAAAGGCCTAAGTGGCCTATCTTGATGATTATGTGTGTTAAAGCCTGAACGGCTAGATGAACGGTACTTGGAGTGATACTCAGACCGTTCCAGAAATGTGAATGTATGATGAACCCTAGGATAGACACTAAGATAGTGTGAGGGTGATGATGCACCTGAGATTGCAGGTGATGGAATCTATAGGATACTGGAATAGTATCGGGCTAGTTGAGGTTCCCTAGCCAGAGGAAGAGTTTGAGGACTCCCTGGAATAACTGAGATTCCTTGGGAGGTGCCACTGCTCTCCGCCTTAAGTCCTAAGGTTGGATTGTCCTGTAAGGATGTTCCTCCTTAGGCAGAGATATTGTTAGTCCTGGAGGGTTTTCCCAGGCCAGTGCATGTGATTAAGCCTGGAGGGTTTTCCCAGGCTAGTGTTATGAAGTCCTGAGGGATTGAGTGCCTCTTGTGTGAGATGATCTCTCTCAGGCAGCGGACTGGAAGTCCCGAGGGATTGAGTGCCTCCGTTGTGAGATGATCTCTCTCGGGCATGTGACTTGGAAGTCCTGGGGGATGAGTGCCTCCGTTGTGAGATGATCTCTTCCAGGCAGTGGAAAGTCCTGAGGGATTGAGTGCCTCCTGCGTGAGATGATCTCTCTCAGGCATGTGATGTGAAGCCCTGAGGGGTTGAGTGCCTCCGGTGTGAGATGATCCCTCTCAGGCATTGGATTGGAAAGTCCTAGGGGATAGAGTGCCTTCGTCATGAGATGGTCTTTCCTAGGCAGAGGAAAGTCCTGAGGAATGGAGTGCCCCGGTGTGGGATGATCTCTCTCAGGCACGTGTTGTGGAAAGTCCTGGAGGTGATTGCCCATTTATGGATGTTCTTGCTCAGGCATGTGCTGTGAAAGTCCTGGTAAGGCCAGGCAGTAGACAGATATGTTGTATCTCTAAGAGAGGGCTTCCTGAGGGGATGAGAGCCTAAGGCCTCTTAGATGAGCCATATCTGGATTCTGGAAGTCCTGTGTTGAGGGATTCTTCAGGCAATATGTGTATGAAGTCCTGAGTAGGTGACTCAGGCAATGCTGGTTTAGTGATGAGGCGGTGCCTCTCTGATAAGAGAAGTGTCCTGTGGTGGACACTATGTTATGGTACCTCTGTGAGCCGTTTGGAAGAGCCAATATGATATGTGTATGCCATGGTTATGGCGTGGCTCTGTGAGAATAGTCTAAGATGGCTGAGAGCCAGTACGAGATGAGAGACCTCTGATGCTGAGAGCATCCAGTAGTACCTAGAGAGCTGGGGAATGTGTGATCGCCAGAATGATGTCCTGGGCTTCGTTATGTTTTGTTTATATGTTTGTGCTTGGTGGTAAACCAGGGTAAGGGAGGATCTCCCAGAACCCTGAGCTTACTGAGACGTTTGTCTCACCCTGTGTGGGGTTTGTGGTTTTCAGGTACCTCTAGAGGAGAGAAGTTACCATAGGGCAGGGGGCCCTAGCTGAGTATGCTGGAGTGTCATGGGCTGCAGATGAAGATTAGAAGAGTCTTTATTTTGATCTTTGTCTTGTATTCTGTATAAGTATAGGGTGTGAGAGTACACCTATAGTTCTGTAGATATTTTGTTGTATGACCCGATGTGGTCTTGTTTTTGAGCATGTATATGTACAGATTTTGATGTTGTATAAAAGTATATTTCCTCCTGATTATCTCTGTTTTAGTTTTATGTTTTCTGCCTATGTTGTTGTATGTTATGTTACCTGGATCAGCAGGGGCTTGTTTATTATGCCTTGTGTCGTGATTTTTATATTCCATACATAATGAAATCAAGAAAAACGATTCTATCGCTTCCGCACCGCGTTTAGATAACGCTGATAGCGCGCTTATGATACATTAATGAGAACACGTCCGGGGTGTTACAAGCTGTAACAACTCTATGCACAACCCCATACTTCTGAAGCAAGGCTGCCAATGATCAGTTACAGAAATGGCTCCCCTGGTTACTGATAATGGCTCTAGGCACACCAAACCTGCAAAAAATGTTACATCTCACAAAATCCACCACAACTTTAGAAACATTAGTTCTAGTGGCCTTAGCCTCAACCCATCTAGAAACATAATCAATAGCAAGCAAAATATATGAAAAACCATGAGAAACAGGAAATGGACCCATAAAATAATACCCCAGACATAAAAAATCTCACAAAAAATAATGGGTTGCTGAGGCATCTTATGTCTATATGTAATTGTGCCTCCTACTCTCTGAAACTGCTCATAAGTGGTGGTAAAGTGATGAGCATCTCTAAACAAGGTGGGCCAAAAGAACCCACAGTCTAATACCTTCCTAACGGTCCTCTGAGGACCAAAATGACCCCCAGTAGGTGTGCCATGACAAAATTGAAGAATAGACTGAATTTCATGATCAGGCACACACCTTTGGATCACTTGGTCACTACCAAACCTCCACAAATAAGGATCATCCCAAACATAATATTTAGCATCACTCTTAAGTTTATCTATTTGGGACCTAGATGCATGAGGTGGAACAACAGATGCAATAAGGAAATTAACAATATCAGCAAACCAAGGTGTGACATGCGATGAATGCAAATGCATCAAATGCTCATTAGGAAAATTATCACGAATGGGAAAGGACTCAAGAGGTCCTTCAATCCTACTCAAGTGATCAGCAACCAAGTTTTCTGCACCACTTCTGTCCTTAATCTCAATATCAAATTCCTGAAGAAGAAGCATCCACCTGATCAATCTAGGTTTAGCATCAGGCTTCTTCAACAGGTATTTCAAAGCTACATGGTCAGTAAAGACAGTGATATGGGAGTAAAGCAAATAAGATCTAAATTTATCTAAAGCAAAAATAATAGCCAAAAGCTCCTTCTCAGTGGTGATGTAGTTAACTTGGGCTGCATCCTATTGTGCGATTTATGTGAATACGGCAAGTGCACCGATCGTTAACAAGTAATAAAAGTGAGTAAGTGAGTTATCGTCTCCACAGGGATTGGGGTAATTTTTACAATAATATTAATTCTAAATGATTGGAATATAAAATAAAAAATAAAGACAAAGAAATAGTTGTTGATGTTGGATGATTGTAGTTTGAATAAAAATAGAAAATAAGTTCAGTAAAAAGATAAAGAAATTACCAATGAAAGAAACAATTGTGGTCAGGCACAATCCCCTTTGTTCCTACCTCCTTCACTTGATTGGTTTATTATCTTAAGTCACACACGCGATAAATCTTTCCTAAATTCGTAAATCCTAGAACTACTAGAGTCATAACCAGCGATTTAACCCTTTAATTCGATCGAGAAGCCTAAACCCTTAGTGAATCTGTCAAACTAAGTATTCAAAGAATATATCTCATGTGATCTTGTTAAGATTATTCGGAGGATAAGTCTTTCCTAAGTTAGTTAATTCCTAATGTCTTAGTGAATCAACCCTTTAACCTAATTCAAAAACCCAATTCCTTGGTGAATTCTATTAAGTTAAGCATGAAAAAGAACATCTTATAAAGTCCGTAGCCACGCATCCCTATTCCTAGGCGAAGAACAACTAATATTCTAAACATGTCAGAAATTAGAACCCCAACGTGTCTATTGCGAATTCTAACCCTCAATACTTAAATAGAATGGCCAATTCCAAATAAGAATAAAACATTAAATAGCATAGAGTAGAATAAAATAATCAAAACAGCATTAGAATCAATACCAATTCAAGTTATAGAGGAGTTACATCAGTTCATGGCCTTCCCACAATACAAGTTCAGCTTGCCATAAGCTTCAAGAAACCAAAGGCTGTCAAATAATACATTCTTGGTGACCTTGCCTTGATTCTTGACCTCCAAAGGTTTAGAGAAAAGAAAGGAA
>PYAF01002692.1:258384-272058 GCA_007407185.1 Glycine tomentella | reverse complement strand
AATTTCAAATATTCAATAATCAAACATTAAAACCTAATATCTTTTCCCCAATTCCTAATAATTATAAAATTGGAAAATAAAATATTTTATAAAGTGTGCTTTAAAAGCCTACTATATATTAAATAAAATAATAATTAATATAATTCATTAAATAAAAATAATTAGAGAAGAAATTATATCTAAAATGTGTCTTATTTAAACGGAATAAAATTACGCCAAAATTTTCTTCTTTTATTATATAAAAGATAAAAGATTACATTATAGTAGTATTAGATTAATACATTAGTTTACCTTATGAAATTATAATCTCATAATTAGAAGAATGAGCAACACTCTTTTCAATTTTTTACTATCTCAATTAGAATATTATAGTCTCTTATTTTCAGTGTATATTTCATATCATTTTGGTTAATGTGACATTGGTGAAAAATATTTATCAGTTTTGATAATGCATAATCTTTATTAGAGAATTTGGCTTACCATCTTTATTAGGATCTTATTTTCAATCACCTTTATTAGGATCTTATTTTCAATCACATTTTTTATCTATTAGATTCGAATATAAAATCACACTAAAAGAACCAAATCCAATATCATGTAAATTTCACATCTTATCCTTGAAACTAGCCAAAATTTTCCCATAACTATCCATCCATAAAAAAAACTCAAACCACCCGCTTTTATCTTTATTTATGAATTAGAATTATTTAATTTATAAATTAATACCAACGGCATTTAGGAACATCAAAGTGTGTATTCAGAGTTCAAACTCCCAATACGTTATTAGCTTGCTTATTAAAGATTGTTGTTAAAAGCACCTGTGTTCTAACATGGTTAAAGCGATCCATGATATTCATAGATATGAAAGTAAAGTTTATTGGGTTCATGTGCTGAGAGAGTTTAATTAGGTTGCAGACCTTTTAGTTAAATATGGGATGTAAATGTACACTTAATATTATGTTTTTGATTTCGCTCCAAATTTTATTATTTGTAATGCCTTAAAGGAAAATGTTTGCTTTTCAAGAGGTTTCAAGGTTTGCTAACAATTATACTATAGCAAAAAAAAAGTTTGAATAAGCCAAATATTTATAAAAAAAAAAAGGAAATAAAAATATGAAATGAATTTAAGCTTCTTCCATGAGTTAAAATTGGCTTATAAAAATTTATTTTAACTTCTCTAAAAGTTGACTTTAACTTTTTCTTTTGAAAAGTTGATTCAACTTATACATAACATAATTTTAATTTATAAGATAAACTTACTTTATTTTTTTTTTCTCTTATGTGTTTATTGAAAATTTTATCCATAAAAATAATTTCTAATTAGTAATTAATAATATAAAAAAAATACACTAATAATATGTCTCTATTTTTGTATCTATCTTACAAGAAATCAAGGATATGCTGAGGAAATCACGAAAGGTCCAACCTAAAAACATATTAGTCGCACTTATTTAACTAATACTTAACTATTGGGAGGTTTTCTTGAGCATCAAATGACCAATGAGATTTTGGAAGGCAGAAATCTTTTAATTCATGAGTTGACTAAATTTTTATTGTGAAAATAATGTAAAGAATTTTTAAGTCATTATTCGACTAAAACTTTTCATACATGATGTATAATAAATTTATTGATATTTATAATAATTATTTTAAAAATCATTTTATTTTTTTATAAGCTAATAATTTATAATTAGTTGACTGCATATAATTTTTAATGATCCACGTGATGCAAACCCTGTGGGAACTCTAAAATAAATAAATAAAGTATAATTTTATTAAAACAATCAATCATACGGATTGCCTCTTTAATCATATTATTGACGATTACTGACTTAATTGTAGCCAAGTTTTAAAGAATTAGACCAAAATACAAAGTATAATTTTAATAAAAAATCAATAATTCCTAAAAGAAAACCATTATCACTTGATTCATACCGTTGAATATTACTTAATTGTAACGAAGAGAACAAGACAAGAAAAATGACCGTTTTTATTTTTTAAACATAATATTAACGTTTCTACTTATTTAATTTGTTGTAATGGAATTTTTAAAGCATGAGGTTTGGTATAACCACTAAATGTACTCGTTTTTGCAGTCACTGATGACGTGCCACTAGTTTTGTCCAGCAAACTTAAAATTATTCATTTTGATAAGAATAAAGTTTGGTATTAAATTTTACAAAAAAAAAAAAAAAAAGCTTTGATATTAAATTTGAGAACGTCGTCGTCGTTACTTTTTACTTTTTCCACTTTATTTTTCAATAAGATTAAAATTAAAATGAATGAACTTTCATAAAATTAAGTAAACAAAAAATTAAAATAATACACACTTACAATCTTAAAAATCAATAAAAATTTCAAAGTAACAGAGTAACTAGGCTCGAACAACTGAAAATAGTATTTGGATTGGCTGGTCTATGGGCATATCCATATAAGAAAAATCAGAAACGAATAATTTTTATTTAGCAGTTACCATAAGCGTTTTGTTCGTTACTCTGTCAGCAAATTGAAAAAACAAGAAAGCCATGTACAATAACAAACACAAATTAAATAACAGTGTCTATGTGGGAACAACCTGGGGTTCTAAAGGTGGTGAAGACCCGCCACCTTCCTCAGGTGTATCTATGGTGCTTTCTGCGACCTTTTCCTCTTCCTCTATAAAACCCTGCTTAAATCTATCATAATTGGTGGGTTCAATAGCCTTGAACGGCCGCTCGCCCAAGACTCGAAGCAAGTCGTCCTGGTGAAGTACTTCTTTTTCAAGCAGCAACTCTGCAATTTGAGCAACTTGCTCCTTGTGTTCCGTGATAAGCTGAACCGTACGTTCATATGCTTCGTTCACCAAATCGCGCACTTCGTTATCGATGATTGCAGCAGTTTTGCTGCTGTATGGTTTGGAAATATCAAATGAGCCCTCAGTTGGAGGGAAGGAGAGGAGGCCTACTTTGTCGCTAAAACCATAAACTGCTACTTGGGCATACGTCATCTTGGTCACTTTTTCCAAGTCATTTTGTGCTCCTGTTGAGATTCTCCCTATAAGAACCTGCAGTGACAAGGAAGGGATACACCATTTTCATGCCTTTGAACTTTGGGAAGTATCAAACATCAGATAAGGAAAATCCATTAAACAACATAACAAAGCAGTAATAACATTTACAACTGAAAAATACAAGTGCACTGAAAGATATTACATTCTTTCAACATAAAGATCTAGCCATACAGCAAACAATATAAAAGAAAAACAGGAGAGAAAGGTAAAAAAAAGGGAATGTCAAGATTACCTGCTCAGCAGCCCGACCACCAAGTGTCATACAAGTCATATCAAAAAGCTGCTCCTTTGTCATGAGAAGGTTCTCATTGGGAACATATTGGGCAAACCCAAGAGCGGCGGTGCCACGTGGAACAATAGTTACTTTCAACAAGGGCTCAGCATGTTCCAAGAACCAACCTGAAACAGCATGGCCTGCTTCATGGTAGGCAACAGTACGCCTTTCCAGCTTGCTTATTACCTGGTTAAGACACATAGGTATTAGAGAAACTCTAACTAGTGGTGGAAAAGGTGGAGAGAGGGTTCCAAATCTCAGTTAGTTCAACATTTTCTAATGTGACATATGGTTTCAACATCAAGAAGTCTTAACTTACAACAGCATCCTAAGATCAACTATTTCTGCACATTAGATACGAATAGACTAAAAGCATACTAAGTATAACGGATGATCCTTTCAGACATAAAAATGAAGGGTTGATAGATGGAAGATTCAGCTTACATCATATTGCTCACATTCATTAAAGCCAACTTTGGCTGGATAAGTTTTCTGTGAAATGTCTCATTTCAAGAGATAAGAACAGCTTTTTCACTCCCTATAGTGGGAAGGAAATCAGATCTTCACAATGAATTAAGCGAATCCCTAACCATATTTAATTCACCTTTTCTGTCTCAAGTTCTAGAAATGTCATTTTATTAGCATGTTTATTACATAAACAAATAAAATGTATAGGATTATATATGTAATTGAATAATTACATTAAAAAATATATTTAACAAAACTGAACTCCTATACTTTTTCTCCACGTTCCTTGTTTTCCTATTACATATATATCCACTGTAACTTGTGACTTGTGAGTAAAGGCAAACATTTTCATTCTCAAGCTGAAATTTATCAATAATGTGTAATTAATGTATTAAAAGTTAAAACAACTAAACTATATTTTATGCTAAAACATCATTTTGCTCCAACGATAATGACAGTAAGAAATATGAGAAAAATGAAGGCTATAAGTTCCAATGATATGCAGAATTATTATTTTATAAACTAAAAAACACCCAACTCCACCCTTCCATCTCACAAGCCTACCTAATAGTAATATAAAACTTAAAAAGACATACCTTGTTTCTCTTTTCCAAACCACCAATGATCCTATCAATGGCTGCCTCAAAATGTTCCATTGTGACTTGTGTTCCTTCACCTCTTGCAGCAATCAGAGCAGCTTCATTGCAGACATTAGCAATGTCTGCTCCAGCAAATCCAGGTGTAAGGGCTGCAAGCCTTTGAGAATAATATGAAGGCTCATGATCAAGTTTGATTTTCTTCAAGTAGATCTGAAATATCTGGTCACGGCCTTTAATATCAGGTTTGTCAATTGTTATCTGGCGGTCAAATCGCCCAGGCCTAAGAAGAGCTTTGTCTAAGATATCAGGCCTATTTGTTCCTGCCAACACAACAACTCCAGAAGTGGTTCCAAAACCATCCATCTCCACCAACAATTGGTTTAAAGTACTTTCACGTTCATCATTTGCACCAGAAAAACCACCCCGTCCCCTTGCTCGACCAATTGCATCAATCTCATCAATAAATACTATACTAGGTGAACACTGCCTTGCTTCCTGAAACAAGTTTCTCACCCTAGATGGTCCAACACCAACAAACATTTCCATGAAATCAGAACCAGATATAGAAAGAAATGGCACACCGGACTCCCCTGCTGTAGCTTTTGCTAAAAGGGTTTTTCCTGTGCCTGGAGGACCGACCAAGAGAGCACCTTTTGGAATTTTTGCACCGAGTTCTTCATATTTCTTTGGGTTCTTGAGGAAGTGGACAAACTCCATGATTTCTTGCTTTGCCTCATCACAGCCAGCAACATCTTTAAAATAGACCTGAACAAAATGAAACAAAAAAAGAAGATAAATATTGTCTCTTAAATGAACTTATTGTCAAGTTATTTACCAGCACTCCTGCCTAGAGGAAATAAATAAAAATGGAAAGATAGCAATGGCAAGTGAGGAAAATGCTATTAAAACAAACACCAGCAGCCATCTCATTGATAGAAGAAAAAGAAATCTCCCAACCTTGTTTTTGGCATTTTTGTCTACTTTAGTAACTTGCGCTTTTCCTATGTTGAATATTCCACGGGCACCCTTGCCGCCACCACTGCCACCAACACCAATTCCACCTTGCATTCTCCTTCCCATATACAAGAGAGATCCCAAAAGCAACAGTGTTGGAGCAAACCTCATCAATTCCTGGTACCAAACCACTTCAGAAGAATATGTTACAGGCACAAAATCATGAGAGTGAATGCCCAGAGCTTCTTGCGCTTCCTCTAGCTTCTCCTCAAAAGACTCAACACTTCCAATATTGAAATAATATTTATACTGGCCTCCAGATCCAATTGTAGGTTGGGTCCCTTGGGCTACTTCATTATCTGTTTGCCTGAGGGGAGTGTTCCTTACATATACTTTGGCAACTGATTTATTTGAGACAACAATATGGTCTACTAATCCTGGTTCTAAAAGCTTGTTTTTAAACTCCTGAAAGCTAATCTGCAAAGAATCAAATTATGATCCATGTCAGAAAGATGATAACAATGAAATAAAAGAAACCATAAAACCAGACACAAATGAACAGGTATCTTGTTGCCAAAAGGTACATGGTTTGCATTCACATCCTAATTATAATGCAAAGACACCCTCTGAACAAGTATGATCTAGAAAAAAAAGAAAGTATTTTTCAAAAACCAAGCTGTTTAAGACTTGCAACCAGATGTTAGAAAGCAATGGGGTATAAAAGCCTATCTTAAAAGAACTCTTGTTTAATGAAGCAACAATCCGAGCAGTCAATTGTAGCAGCATAAAGCTCAGCACATAGATATACACACATTTTCAGTTATAAAACCACTCAAGAAGTAACTTTAGGGAACAATAAATTTACTAACAAACATGAGTTATATTTTATCAATTAATATGAAAAACTTCAAAAAGAGGGGAACGGGGTGTAGTGTAAATCACATAGACACGCACACACAGAGGGAAAGCAAGAAGAAACAAAATCATAGAGCGATACCTAAGAAAGTACTAGATGAAGGTCTCAGCAAATATAGTAGTATATTACACAATACGGAACTCAAATCTTATTTCTCATAATCTCTCTCATATTTCCATTTTCCCCCTTCATCAAGGGAATCATGATAAGTGTGGAATCAAACAGTAGAATGTTCATTTCTCAAGCGAACCATTGCATTCATCTTCATCATATAGAATGCAGATATTCATAATTTCATATATTGAGTTCTCAACCCAACTTCACCCACATAAGCAAATTACAACAAAGACTAGCCCTGGTAATACAAAGTAGTTGTGCTTACCTGCTGCTGTTCACGAGGACCAAACGAAAAGGATGTAAGAAATAGCCCCATCAACAATAATGGGGTGACTAGATTTTGAAATTGCTTCATGAAAGCTTCCTGAAAATTTCCACTATCCTCTGTGTTTGCATTCGAGTTATCTGAAGTTAAAAGGAGAATTCAGTCATCAAAAGTTGTTAGTGGTACCCCTTTTGATAAACTGTAATGCAGGCATATGATTAGTTCTTGAAAAACAACCATACAGATCCACAAGTAAGTCATTGCAGCCCACTGAGAGAGAGGGAGAGAGTATTTTGGGGTTGGAACTTAAGTTTCAAAACCCAAAAAGCCCCATCCACAGTAAAGTTGTAATTGAAGTTTGAACTCAACAGAAAATAAAATCTTGGATGTGGGCAAGAAGAATTGATTACTACCAGATTCTTCATCTTCCCATCATAAAGGAAATTCAGGAATTAAATTAAATGCAATAAAAAATAGCTCAAAACTTTAAAAAAAAAAAAAATCTAATCTAACAGAAGACAAGCAAACCAACTCAACAAGTTACAAAACAATAAAAAAATCATAGCAAGTAATGACCAACAAAACCTCCCTCGAGCATATACAAAGCAAAACACACAAAACTAGTTAGTCAATTAATATGCACAACACTTGAACAACATATAAATTAAAAGAAAGACATCCCTCCAGTTTACTCATTACACCAGTAGTCACCACCATGTTCCAACAATTTGCCATGATAGCTTCCTAATTCAGACGACAATAGGGTGTGCACAAAAGATTCTTCTTTTACCTTTGGACTCGTATTTTTTGTCGTTTCCCTTCGGAACTTCCTTCTTTTCCTTGGGATAGAAGTTCTCATAATCTGCCAAAATGCGAGAAAATACCAATCAAAACGCTTAACTAAAGAGCAGCATAGCAAGCCAAAATCAAATTAAAACGAAGCAGCTTCAATCACACGCGAAACACACAACATCACCGAATAAAACTCACTCTTCTTCTTTGGAGCTTCGCTGCAAAACAATCGGCGAATCCTAGGGTTTGCTGCAACAGATTTAAAATCAGGAAAATTGGAAACGAAGCCATTACTGCGAGCTCTGGCAGAAGACACGTAGCCCCTAACAAACCCTAATACCCCTTCCGCTCCTTCAGAACACGCATTCGTCCGTGGCACTCCGACATGGGTTCCCAATCTCCCATCACCGTGCAATAAATTCTATCACCCCAATTAAAAGCAGCATCAAAGTTAGCCCCTTTATGATCTCTTATGTAAGAAAATGAATTGAATTTGAAGGGAAAAGAAAAACGAAAGCATACTCTAGCGCGAGACGAACGCGAAACGGAGCGTGTAATCCTTGAAAAAATCATGCTTTTCGAGGAAACAGAGAGCGTGCGAAACACTGATAACTATATTGAAGTAAAAATAATTTAAAGAAAGAAAAAAAAAAGAGTGAATAGATTAGATCTGAAGCAAATAAATATGGGAAACAACGTAATCTAGGTCGCAAGTGAAACGATAAAAAGTTTGGTGTTTTTGTTTTTGTCGTCGGCGTCGGATAGAACAAAAAGGCAAAACATGATCTGTGAGAACTGGGTCGGGTCAGGGGCGGTTTAAAGCTAAGTTTGGCTGAGAGGTCGCCTTCTCTTTATATCTCTTTATAACACACAATGCTTTTGAGATTGAGGTCAACAAAAGCGCACGTTGGCTTGGTGTTGTTTTCTAAAAAATTTCTTGGCAAACAAGGTACAAGCCCACACAGATTTTTCCTCCAAAAATGTTATCCACAACGAAGAAGAAAAAAAAATTGCTTTGTGCCAAATAAACTGAAATCTATTATCTACCGTCTATAAAAATGATCACAATTGTGTTCTTTAATGCATTTTGTGGTAATAATTATTTTTATATTATTAATTTTATTATTTTTCTAAGTTTTGTTTTGATAAATTTTTATCAGTAGAATAGAAAATAGTATAAAAAATTTATAATAACTCATGCATTTTTACTCAATTAATTAAAATAGACTCATTTGACTTGTTTAGGTAAATTTCTTCATAGATATGTATAAAAGTAAAATATTTTTTTATAACCTATTTAAAATTTATGAGAATTTTTTTTATTTTTTTATAAGTATTTATAGAGACATTTATTGAAACAGTCATAATTATTAAATGAGGGTGTTTAAGAGTTATTGTTTTCTTCATTAAATTACATAATATCTACCAACAAATAGTTAATTTAAGCGGTATTTTTATTTTAAATTTTATTTTTATGAATGAAAAAAAATATGATTAAAAAAAGAGTTCATTTAAAGGTGGATAACTAGATTTTTTAAAAGAGATTAGTAATCAACAAAATCAATTGATATTTTATACCTCTAACATGATAAAAAAAATCACATAATTTCTCTTACATTTAGTATCTATTTTTTATAGTTTTTTTTTATTTTTTTCAAATATTATTAAATGGATATATTTCCAATTTTAATTTTAGATTTTGAATCTTAATTTATTGTATCAATTTTAAAATACTTTTTTTTTAAAAAATATTAAAGATAATTGTAATTCTAATTAATCTTAATTTTAATTCTTTTTTTTACGAAAGAGTTGTGTAATATTATAGGCATATTTAAATAAATAATACAAATTAAATAATTTGAAAAAAGGGACTGTTTTAAAAATATTTCAAAATATGGGGCAGTCAAACACGCCCAATTTGGGGCGTGTTTTACTTGGTTGTGACACGTGTCATGCATGCGCAGGATCGAACTTTGAACGGTCATAACTTTTGATAGGAATGTCTGATTGATGATTGAGGTGTACGATATGTCAAAATGCTCGAAATTCAAACGAGAAGGACTCGGCAATTATCCGAAGAGGAGTTTGTCAACTATTTTTTCCAAAAAATGCCTCCAAGTACCTCAAAATTACAATTTAGGATTCAATTAACAAAAAATTTCCAAACAATCTACTTTTTTAATTATTTAATTAGTTAATTTAATGTTATTTTCTATTTTTTAATTACTTCTCTTAATCTCGAGCGTTTTGACATAAAGTACGTCTCGATCGAATATTTCTATCAAAAGTTATGACCGTTTGAAGGACATATCGTAACCTAATTTGGGCTATGACCGTTTGAAAGACATATCGTACACCTAATTTGGACTACTTTTTTTGCAGACATTAAGATGTAAAAATAAAAATATCAACTTAAAAAATCATGGATGAATTAAAAATTATATGCATATCTAATTATATACAGTAATAAATTTGAAAAAATTAAATTGAATTTTGACTCAAATCTTAAAAAAAAATTGAACCAAAATCAAAAACTCAAAAAGTTTATCTAGACACAAGTTATTTTTCATGAAAATTAATGCTTCGTAAAATTAAAATAGATACCATTTTTATGGAATTCAATTATAAAAACAACAAAGTTAATAAAAAATTGGCCCAAATTAAGTAATGTTTTTTTGGTATATCTATTTACAAAAATTATACGGTAAATTTTTAAACGATTTCAGTTTTAAAAAAATTCAAAATTCACAATATTGTGGTTGCAATGCATTTAAGAAAAACCACAATATTCTATAAAAAAGTGTTAGAGGCCGAATTAGATACCGAATTAGCGACAGATTTTAAAAAAATCTCAATATGTAAAAAATGTTAGCGACCGGATTAACGACAGATTCTAAAAGATCTCAATATTCTATAAAAAAGTATTAGCGATCGAATTAACGACGGACTAAATTTCAAAATATTTTTAAAACAGCCCATTTTTTAAAATATTCATTTAATTTATATTATTTATTTAAATTTGCCAATATTATACTATTGATAAAAAAATTAACACCCTAACTGCTATTAGACAAGTGTGTTGCTCGATTGCCGGTGTAGGGTTTAGTAACCACACCGTTCAAATATGGTGAGCTCTGCTAGAGTTTGCGAAAAGAGCGATGAAGGGTCAACTATTGAGGAAGATGATCTCCATAGAAGTACCACGAAAATTAGGGAAGGTTTTGAGCAGGGACGGAGATAGGGAGGCTAGGGTGGGCCACCGTCCCCCCTAAAATTTTATTATATATATTAAAAATTAAAAATTAAGAAATAAAAAAGTAATTTAATAATAAAAAAGGTTACATTGTATAATATAATGGAATATAATATTTTTTAATATTATATTAAAAAATATGATAAAATATTTTTGAGATTGCATTACATAATATGATAGAAATCTTTAAGATTATATTGCATAATAAGATAAAATATATTTTAAGATTGCATTCAAATACAGTATAGAATATTTTTTAATATTGTATAAAAAATAGGATAGAATATTTTTAAGATTGTATTGTATAATATAAAATATATTTAAGATTGTATTGCATAATATGATAAAATATTTTTAAGATTGCATTCAAAAATTGGTTATAATCGTATGCTTAAATTAGTATAAATAGAAACATATTATTGTGTTGATAATATACATTCCATTCCAAATAATAGTAGAGCTTTAGAGAGTTTATGTTTGCATCATTGAGAGAATTGTTATAAGATCATCTAGAATCGTTTGACAAGTCTGATTTTTAATTCTCCATCAGAATTTAAAGGTACGTGTTTATTATCATAATGGAGTTGTCCATTGGATTGATTATCCAATTTGAACGTTGTGATTTTTTATCCAATTGGATTTTTCATGCTAAAATTGATTGTGTCTTCTTTATCTCTTATCTCCATATTATTACTTTGAGTTTGATTTTAAATTATGAATTATTTTATTAAGACTCACTAGACTTTGTCATTCATCAACTCATCCTGTTTACAATTTATCTGTATGTGGTTTACAGTTTGCATCTTTTTGTATATTAGATTTATATTGTCTTCAAAATACTTTTATTTATGATATAATTTTTTTTTTTATGTTGGCTCCCCCTCAAAAAAATTTCTGGCTCCGCCATTGGTTCTTTGAGGTTTTTATGCCAGGAATATGTGCCCTTTGCAAATAAACTTCTACATCCAGCAAGGAGTGGAGAAAATTATATGGAGTTGGATAGTAACGTGAATAAATAGATTGTGGAAAAGTGCCCAAGGAGAAGGAGGGGGAATGAAACGATGGATGGACCAGTGATACCACTGTCTGATGTAGAACTGTTAAGGTGGTCGTCTCCATGGCTCAACACCTTAGTTGTTAATGTCCTGGGAAGAAGAGTGAATTTTCGCACGATAGAAATGGAAGGTTCAAAGGGACTGAGCGCGTAGCGATACTATCCAAATCGTTGATCTTCATGATGGATATTATTATATTGTCTTTAGTAGCCATGAGGACTACAATTTTGCCTTGTTTGAAGGCCCATGGATGCATGGTAGCGGATCATTACCTCCTAGTTCAACGTTGCAGGCCGTTCTTTTTTATCAATGCAGAGAAAATGAGAAACGTCGCAATCTGGATAAGAATTCAACGACTGCCTATCGAACTTTAAAATGATGTCTTTCTTAAGAGAATCGGATCCAGTTTAGGCAAATTTCTTAAGGTGGATAAATTGACATCCATTCATTCAAGAGGGAAGTTCACAAGGATTTGTGTCAAGCTGGATTTGGAAAAGCCGCTAGAGTTCCATATTTACGTCAGAGGACATAAGCTACAAATCGAGGGCCTTCATTCCATTTGTTTTCAATGTGGGCGCTTTGGTCATAAAAAAGATCAATGCTCGGAATTACCATTGTTGCCGGTCATGTGGAATAGAAAAAGCATTGAGAGCTTTAAGCCATCTAAGGGAATCAGACAGGGTGACCCAATTTCCCCTTATTTATTTGTTTTATGCATTGAAAGATTGTTGCATTCAATTAATCTTTTTGTTGAGCAAAGTGAATGGCAGCCCATTCAACTATCTAGAGTAGGTCATAGACTGTCTTATCTTGCTTTTGCAGACAACCTGCTCTTGTTTGCGGAGGCTTCCATAGATCAGGCAAACATTATTAAAGGTATCTTGGATGTTTTTTGTGAGAGTTCAGGTTAGAAAGTGAGTTCTGAAAAGACCGGAATTCTTTTTTCAAATAATGTTCATTGGCAGGTTCGACATAGCATTGCTACTCAGTTGGGTTACCAAAGAACTGCTGATCTAGCTAGCTTGGCAATTACTTGGGAATTCCTATGCATCACCATAGGGTTTCCTCCCACAGCTTCAGCTTTATCATGGAGAAGGTGAACCAGCGTCTGGGCAATTGGAAGGTTAAGAACCTCTCTCTTGTTGGGGAGGGTCACCCTCACAAAGTTTGTGATTCAGGCTTTACCTACTTATGCCATGCAGTCCAATTATATCCCAGCTTCCGTTTGTGACGAAATTGATAAGAGATGTCGCATTTTTAATTGGGAAGATTCAAATGACAGTAGGAAAGTTCGCTGGATGAATTGGAAAGCCTTATGCTCCCCTAAGAAAAGTGGTGGTCTTGGTTTGCGAATGTTAAGTCTTATGAGCAAATCTCTCCTTATGAAGTCTACCTGGAACATGTGTACAAAACCAAATGATCTTTAGGTGCAGGTTGTGAGAAGTAAATATAAATGAGGGGAGGATATTCTTCCTTGAATTGACCCAAAGAAAACTGGAACGTGATGATTTCCAGCCGTTCTTTGAGCCACCATTGATGACTTCCTTGAAGCCACTATTGATGACTTCCTTGCAGCCACCATTGGTGACTTCTAGCAGCCACCATTGATGACTTCCAGCCACCATTCTTCACTCCATTCACACCACAAAATCCTCCTATAAATAGAGGTGCAAACCTCACTTGTAAATCATCACTTAGACACAGAGAAACACCAAGAGTGAATTCATCCAAGCAGTGAGAATTCTTAGTGAGTGTTGTGTCAGTGGTCTGAGTTTGAGAGTTGTTTTATTTTGAGTTTGTAAATCTCTGTAATTCTATTCTTGTGAGTAATAGAAGCTGTTTTTCTCTCAAATTCGTGTGTACCAACACCCAATTGATCCGTTGGCCTCAACAAGTGGTATCAGAGCCACGTTTGAGGTGTTGGTCGATTTT
>PYAF01002692.1:191136-258284 GCA_007407185.1 Glycine tomentella | reverse complement strand
TCTTCAGATACGGCTGGAGGGGGAGAATTGATGATTTCCAGCCGTTCTTTGAGCCACCATTGATGACTTCCTTGAAGCCACTATTGATGACTTCCTTGCAGCCACCATTGGTGACTTCTAGCAGCCACCATTGATGACTTCCAGCCACCATTCTTCACTCCATTCACACCACAAAATCCTCCTATAAATAGAGGTGCAAACCTCACTTGTAAATCATCACTTAGACACAGAGAAACACCAAGAGTGAATTCATCCAAGCAGTGAGAATTCTTAGTGAGTGTTGTGTCAGTGGTCTGAGTTTGAGAGTTGTTTTATTTTGAGTTTGTAAATCTCTGTAATTCTATTCTTGTGAGTAATAGAAGCTGTTTTTCTCTCAAATTCGTGTGTACCAACACCCAATTGATCCGTTGGCCTCAACAGAACGAACTTCTGGCGTGGTATTGTTCGTTGTTGGGATAAGATTACTGATAATATTGCTCCAAAGATAGGCAACGGCCGATCGGTTCGTTTTTGGAAGGATGTTTGGGTCCCTCGAGAAGGGAAACTTACATACCAAACTACCAAAGGTTGAATGTTTATGTTCATAACAATGATATTCCTGTTTGTTTTTTCGTTAATGCGTTTGGCTAGTGGGATTTGGATCGACTTAGATGTCAAGTTGCCATGCATGTTGTTTCAAAAATCTAGCAACTCTATCCTCCAGCTGGGTCAAGAAATGAGGATTCAGTGATCTGGGGTTCTTCCCCATATAAGAGTTTTTCGACTAGAGAAGTCTACAAGGCTATCTCTAATCACATAACAGTTGTCTTCTCAAATTTGTTTAGCGTTGGAGAGTGCCAGAGAGGATACGTACTCACATGTAGAAGAAAGTGCACAATATTTCTACCTACCAATGCTCTTCGACATCACCGGCATATGACTCAGGAAAGTCTCTGCCTTATTTGTAAGAGGAAGATTGAAACTCTTACTCATTGCTTTCGTGATTGTGATAGAGTCCAAAAGGTTAAGGATTCTCTTTGGAGTGGTAGAAAACCTCCTACTTTCTTACATGGTGATATGAATACATGGATGACAGCTAATTTGAAAGGCAACTATAATAGAATGTCGAATTGGTTTCAATGCTTTGGCGTGTAACTCTGGATAGGATCTGTTGGAAGATAAATGATTATGTTTTCGGACAAAAGTGGACCTCGGAGGAAGGGATAATCAACAACGTTCAGGCCATGATGCATGATCTAAGGAGGTTGAATGAGGAATTGGATATTCTACAATCTTCTATGATGGTGAATGATTCGACTAGCTAGCAAATCCTATCGGTCGCCGCCATGTCCAGGCCAGGGGTCTTCAAATTTAACTGTGATGGTGTTGTGTTTATCCATGAAGCAATTGCAACGTGTGGGGGCATTATCAGAGACAAAAAGACTAAATTTTATTCAAGCCTACTCGCGTCGTATGGCTTCTTGCTCCATCCTTGAAGCTAAACTTTGGTCGATATATATTTTATGGAATGAGACTTGCTGCAGATTGTGGGGTTGATCAACTCATTATATTGGAGTCAGACTCTGTGGAAGCGGTTAATTATTCTCCTTATGGAGCACTCATATGATAACCACTAGCTGTTCCATCTGGTGCAAGAAATCAAGAGATTGTGTAGCAGTTTTGTTACTATTTATTTTGCTCATGTAATACGTGACGCTAATAACTCTGCTGATGTTTTCGCTACACATAGTATTAACCTTAGGGCTGATTCTCTTATTTTCTCCCTCTGTCAAAGGTGACAACTTATGTATGCTTGTTTTTAATGATCATTAATTGATTTGTGGTTTGGGGGTGCTTGCCCCAGCCCATTGGGCGGAAAAAATGCTATTAAACACCTTATAAGAAAGAGAATAATAATAAAAAAAATTAAGTATTATAAAATTTATGATATGATAAGAAGAAAAAAAATTAAAAAAAAAAGAAATATTGATAGAATATTTATAATGAAAAAATATTCATTTATTACTGTTATACTGTTTTAACCAATAGACCAACATCTCTACTCTACGTCAGCATTAACAAAATTAAGTGCTTGATGCAATAGATACTGTAATAAGTAAAAGCCAGTTTCAATTATTAGTAATGGATCATGCACAGTCTTTGCATGTGGAAGTAGTTTCGGATGTGCTAGGTAAGGTAGCTGTTGCCATGCGTGTACTGTACAAGTTTTTTTGAAATGTCATTCAAAAATCACTCTGTTGTCATCAAAAAGCAATTCATTTCGCAGCCTCAGAATCAGAACCCATCTAAAATAACCGTACAGTATAAGAAATTTACTGTTTCAGTTCTTCTAATGTAGTTCGGTGGAACCTAAAGAAAAAATTGAAATTGAGAAGAAAAAATTGAATTATAGTAGTGTATGAAAATGTGAGATCCATGCTAAAATTTTGAAACTTTTCCCACATTTTCATTTCTTTCCTCTACAACCGAACATGGCCTAAGTTCTAATACAAATTTTGTCTAAAATTGAGGAAAAAAATTATTATGACATATCTAACAATAGTATTATTATTTGTATTATTATTTGACCAAAAATATTCGAAAAAATCCCATGTATGACAAATTGACAGTCCTTGGCTGCTCCTGATCTCGGCATGCAAATGGCCCCATTCGCTCTCTTTTATTTTTAATTCTTCGTTCTAGCTTAACGGGTTGATTTTTTTTTTTTTTTATTTGACAGTTGCTATATCCATTCCCCTTTTATACTAACGCAGTCCCCATTCTTTTTTCTCCCAAACTTCCAACAAAGAACACCAATGAAGTCCCTATACGTTTCAACTATAAGTGCCCCTCCAAATAAGATGTCTACACCCCAAATAGGTTCATTTTAAATCGTGCATCCACGTGCGTGATGCAAGTCACCATAAAATTATATCTATACAATTTCCATTGTTTAGTGGATTAATGTATTTCTTTTTATGTTAATGTGTGGATGTTAGAGTGAAATTTTGTTGGTGAAAAATTTATGGTTTGATTTATTTTCAATTCTGGAAACATTGTGGAAAATAGAAGTGTGACTAGGAGGATGAAAGTTTTGGAATGTTTAGAGATAAAATATGGGGAAGTAACTTGGATATTGGGAGCTACATTTCCAAGTGAATATGCTTTTGTGAGAAAACTAAGATCAAGATTTTTTTGTTTCTAGGGTTCAAATGTGTTGCTATATACAGGGGGGAGTGTTTTTTTTATTATTTTAAATTCTAGAAGAGAATTATATGAGAGGGGGAAAGAGATGAGGGAGAGTCTGTTTGGTGGGGTAGTTTGGGGATAAAAATGAAAAAGGGGAATGTAAATCGCAATAGTCTTTTTTCTTTTTTTCTTTTGGGTCTAGAAGTTAAATCTTAATGAGTTGTGCAAGGTGCAAACCAATAAATTGCATGCGTACTTAAAAAGGCCCAATCGCTCGACCTAATGGATCTTCATATCGTTTTATGAGCAAGACACACAAATTGACGTAAAATTTGTGCACAAGATAAATTTTGTGGAGGTTCTCTTCCCTTACCATTTTTTTTATTTTGCATAATAACAAGAAAATGTTCTACTTGTGATACTTGTATCTTTTGAGACATTTTTACGTGTCCCATTTTTTTCTCTTGTCATTCAAAATATTATTAAAATAATAAAATATTACCTGGAGAACTAATTAATGTAATTCATGTCATAAGACAAAATTGAAAGATTTCAATAACATTGAATGTGTGAATCAATTAATATGAAGTTTTTCTATTTAACTAGTGATGTTGAATTTAACTTTTAACGTGATACATACAATAAATGTTTGATAACTTGTTAATTATGTAAATCCTAGTTTTCACGTCAATTTTATCAAAAGACACAAAAGTTATGTGTTGTGGTATCCATACATACGGTCAATAATTGAAAGTTTGCGTTCACCTAAAAACCTATTTAAGAATTTAGTATAAAAAATTTATTTTTAATTAATTTAATAATAGGCCTAAACTTATGTAGGCCAAACAATTAAAAAATTAAATAAATTGATAAATATATAATATCAAAATATTATATTATTGTTATTATTATTTACAAAGTCAATTTGTTAAGTTTAAAAGATTTTTTAAATGATCTAAATCTATTTTTTTAATTAAATAAGATTTTGAAAGTTTTAATCTATAGCCTAATTTAACTTAGGCCTAATGTTTATTCGTAAGGATGAAGAGGTGGGACGGACATGGATTGTAGCTATCCACTACTTGTCCTATTATATAAATTTTCGTCCTATACATATGTGGGTATCCGCAGATAGTCATAGATATTTATTGAAAAATAAAAATTAATTTTAAAATATTTTAAAAAATAATTGTAATCCTCAATGGTGAAAAGTTCAATAGATTTTGCAATCTTCTTATAATAGTGAATTTGTGTAATATTTTTTCTTTTTGTAATCTAAATAATGTAGTGGAAGGAGAATAATGCAACATATTTTGGTGGCTGAGAAGATATGGGAGGAAGGAGGATCTGGGCAAGTGGTAATGATGTTTTAAAGAACTCAAACATACCACATGCACAAGGCTGCTTGTTCAACAATTTAAGAGAAAATAAACGACAGAATTTCTATAAAACTTAAGTGCACAGATTGATTTTAATGTATGAGAATTAAATTGAATTTGATTTTTTTTTCTTTCATAAATATTCATTGAAAAAATTATAAATAGAACAACCTTATTTAACAAATCACTCTGGCTCGATTTACATGTAGGACTTTGTGCTTGTTGATTGATGTTCCCCAGAGTTGGAGGTAAACTGCCAAAAACAAGCATGGGACCTAGACAAGTAGACATAGATACAACATATTTGTCATATAAAAAAAAGTTTATTTTTCCTTTCACATGATATATAACATCTCGAACTCGAAGAGAATGAAGGTGTAAGAAAGGAAAAAAAAATAGATATAAGGAAAATATTTAACATATATCTACTTTTTTTTTCATCTAACTTTCTCTTTGTTTCTTTTTCTTTTATCCTTCACTTTAATTTCCATAGTATCATTTGTTACATTTATATTTTTTTTCTGCAATTATTTTTCTTCTTCTCTATCTCTCCTTTTTTATCCATTCACAAAAAATGAATTTATGTTTATCACTACTCATATATATATATATATATATATATATGCAATTTTTTTTTAAAAAAAGAAATACTACTATAATGGAAGTACAAATCAGAGTATAACTAATAAAAAAATATTTATTATAGGCACACTTACAGTATGTTACACTAATAAATTTTATGAGTTTGACAAAGTCGTAAGGTTGGGGGTCTTTGCTTTATATAGTGATGCCATGCACTGATCACTGGTCAAAGAACACCTCTCCCATTGCAAAATTTAAACGTCGATCCTATAGAATCTGTCTCTCCCGTATAAAATGTATATTGTCCAACACTTGACAAGCTGCAATCAACCATGAAACTCTCCACGTCTAGATATCTTAATTAGTATTAGCCACATAATTAACAGAAAAACAAGAAAGAAGAAAATTAAAAACAGGACACACCTAACTAATTTAGTGTGGTATATTGTATATGTACCAATAAGTCATTGGTGGTCTGAATTAGTATTGAATTTGTTTTTTTTTTTTTGTTTTTTAAGTAAGGTCTTACTAATTCTTGAATAGGGATTTATTTTCAGACAAAATGATAGATATTTTGCATCAATGAAATGTTAATAAAAAAAGGTGATATATTGTTTTTTTTTTTTTATGTATGTAACGGCTAATTATTGCTTTGCTTGGCCTCTGAACTCTGAAGAGTGTGGTGGCAAAGGCCTGTTTTAAAGTGCAGCGCTTGAGTACGTAGGCAATGGAGTGTTGGTGTACAGTGGATAAAGGGGTCGCGTATTTTAGCAACGTACCCATTCCCTCACCTACAGATCAAGTCACCATTACTTGTGCAACTCACATGTCTCCATGTGGGACTCCTCATGCATATAAATACTATAATCCCAATCCAACATGCTCACCAAAACCCTAAATCACTTATAGAAAACATGTGCCCTTTATCATTAGAAGGGAAAATATACTTGCATACTTATAAGGGTGTCTACACCTCGGAAAAAATAAGAAAAGAAGAGAAATAAACTATTTTTTTTTTAAATTTTGAAAAAAAGTGTTCGACATAAGATCGGTTTGATTAAAAAAAGTGTGAGATTGAATAATTCTATTATTCAATATTTGATTTTAAAATATATCATGAGACACCACAATATAAATGTTGATGAACAAGATAAAACTTTGATTATTTATTACTCGATTTCATGGGACAATTTTTTTTTTTATCTCAATATAAACTTCTTAAAAGATCAAAACAATATTCATTTTTTATTCTCTTTTCTCTCTCTCCCACCCCATTATATCTCACGAGTGCACTCTTTCTATTTTTTAATAACAGTCACTTTCTCCATCAAATTCTTTCGGCTCTCAGTTTTTTTTTTCTTTGGAGATCTCAGTTTTATTTATTGCCTTAATTTATTCATGATGTTTACTGCTTCTAGTACGTATAATATAATAAACATTTTGTTTATATTCATCTAATATAATAATATTATATATTACTATATATATAATATTATTATATGTTTATATATATATTTATAGTATATTAAATATATAATAATTATATAATTATATATTATAAAATATATTTATATATTTCATAATGCATTTTATTTTATAATAATATTATTATTATTATGAATCACATTAAGATAATTAATAGTAAAAATTTTATTTTGGTAATTTATATATTCTTTTGTTTGTGTTATTTATTGTTCACTAAATAAATACATAACAAAAAAGTTGTCCAATAACTCTAGGATTTGTGATATGTTGTTCTTCGTGGGGGTGTGCGCGTGAAACAGATCCATAGTGTCACTAGAATTCTTCTTCCGCCAATATATCTTTTATTATTTTTTTAAAAAAAAAACTTGATTGCAGAATTTAGGACGAGTTCAGGAAAAGTTAGGAATTTGGTCCTCTCCACCAGCACCCTTTTCCTCAATCTATCTTTCTTCTTCTTCTATTTTAATTTTAACTTTTAATTTAATTTTAAAATCAATTACATCTAAACATATATAAATTAAAATCCACTTAAATTAAATTTAATCATAAGACAACTTAAATTTATATGACTTTAAATCAATCTTAAGAATTATCAAATTAATTAGTTCTTGACATTTTATTTTATTAACTTAGCTGCATTTTTGGCTACCTCAAAAATTTACTGTGCCGAGTATCATTCTCCAAAAGGAACAGCTCCTCATTAGCGCCTCCCAATCCACACAAAATAAATAAGAACAGGGTCCTCAGTACAATGCTTTATCCTATATGCATGTATGCCCAACCAAAGATGGAAAAAATGCTTTATGTACTTTTTGTGTTTGTTTTTCAAATGAAAACCTCTAAGGTGAACTTTTTTAAAAATATAAAATTTGTTAAGATTTAAGAGATGTCAGATCATAGAAGGGTGTTTAAAAATTCTCTTTATTAGGAGTTTGAGACACACAAGAAACGAAAGTAAAAAAATATAAAAATAAAAAATATTCTAATATTAAATCCCTTATAATTTTTTTAAAATAGCTGTCTCAATCAAATAAATTGCTAGCTGCATTTTTTTTTTTCTTGTTAATTTGACAATTGCGACATATAAATATATAGCTGCATTCTGTTACCGCAGAGCCGAGTGCGGCAAATTCTATTATGATATTACTACAAAAATGAGAAAAACACAAATCAATTCCTTCACGTGTTAGGTTCAGCAGGACTCACTGGTTGAAAATATAAAATTCAGTCAATATTTTTAGGTTGAAAATTTTGAAATCTGATAACTACTGTTCTTGCTACGTAGTTGTCATGTGCCTGTGAATCCATACCTGATACCTCCAATAAATAAATTAACGAATTCAATAAGGGGTGTTATTGAATCCTAAAATAGACTTTAATTTGCAGTGCTTGTGATTGTCACGAAATTGTTGGCAGGATCAGCTTGTAGGTTCTGCAAGTGATGCATATTTTCTTTAGAGTGGAAAATTTTGAAAAACCTATATCTATATCAAAGGTAGAAGGGAGAATAAGATGCTTTAGCACCGAATCAGGAAGCAGATTAAAGTTTTATGTTATTGGCGTGATCATAAATTGATTGACCATATCAGCCACTTGCCAATAAATTATCTCTCTCCCTTTTCACAATAATGTTACAAATTAAATTAAAGAAAACGGTGAGAGTGAAAATAATATTGTTTAAGAAGTTTATTGTCTTCTTTTGCAGCGTATCATATATATGTAGCGAATTTCAAAACCGTTTTCATCCATGACAATAATTGACAAACAATAGTCACGTTTAAACCAATAAGACATGGATCATGAACAACACTGCTCTTAAGATACTCTCATTATGGCTTCTAATTCAAAGTTCAAACACACTTTTTTGACTATAATATGGATAATTGCTCATCAGTGTCAAGGTTGATTAATTCATCCATCCATGTGCACATTTTCTGCTGAAGGAAGAAGAGCATCTTGAGCAAGTTGGGCACTCACTAGTTTTGTGATGTGATACAGTTTCGGAAGTTCCAGCATTGGTAATATTCGTGTACAAACTACTACAATGGACCATTATAATAAATAAGTTCCCATTTTGGAACCGTAAAAGAGGTTTGTCTCCAAGAAAAAAGAAAAATGAGAGCTTATAAGGGACAGGGTTTCTTGTATTAGTCCCAAAGCTACTGTATCAACCAAAAGCACAAATTTTCCATTTCCAAATTCCAGCCCAGCTAACACAGTTTAACATCACAGTGAACAGTAGGAATGGAGAAAGTGGAGAAAAAAACACAAGACAGAAAGAAATGAAATGCTCAATTTGTTTTTAAGTGATTAATAAAACTAAATTTTATAATATGACGAGTAAGTATATATAGGTAGCTAGGTATCTGATGTGTGTATATAATATTTAATTAGCTCATTATAACATCGAATCTCATCAAGAGTTTTTTATGATCACCATATGAACCTTTTTTATGCACTACACAGTCCCACTGCAACCAACTTTCTTTCTTCTCTCCTATCAACATTTACCTTTTCCATTCTATCTCTCTCTCTCTCTCTCTCTCTCTCTATAACACACACAAACACACACTGTCCCATAGCTAGTTTTAGATATTACAGTTCCTTTGTTTTTCATGGATGAAAAGTGGAAGGTGTCAAAGAAGGAAGCAGGTTCAAGCACATCATCCAGCAAGTCATCATTGTTCTCACGGAGTTGCTCAACAAAAGGCTCTTCTTCAAACTCCCCTCTCTTGATCAGGAGCTTATCCCAAAAGAGTTCCTCCACTTCCAAAACCGCTATTCCTAGGAGCTTCTCACAGAAGAACCCCTCCATTGGTAAGAAGTGCACCAGCATAGCTAAGGAACACAAAGCCAGATTTTACATCATGAGAAGGTGTGTAGCCATGTTAGTTTGCTGGCACAAGCATGGGGATTCTTGAAGGAATCTCCTCAGATCGCCTTTTCATTATAGTAGCAACATGCTGAAGGGATCTGTTTTTTTTCTTTTTCTTTTTCTAATATATTCGTTTTGTAATTACCAATTATATAAGGCGAGTTATAACTTATAAGATTGATTTAGTCATTGCTTCAACCATATGTGTTGTTTATATATACATACACAAACACGTACACACACTCCACTTATGTATTAGTCAATCTTCACCCTCCAGGCAAAGCACTTCTAATCTTGATTTATCTTTTTTGTTTGTTTGAGATTATTGTTAAACTATGACAACTAAACTAAAAGCATGCTTCACTTTTGGTTCAGGATCCTCAAAAAGCTTTCATGTACTAAATCCCACCTCTCTCTCTCTCTCTCTCTCTATCTATCTATCTATATATATATATATATGTATATTTCTCTTTCACTATATTTGTGTGTTTAGAAGGAAGAAAGGATTGTTTACTTTATGGTAAAGCATAGGGATATTTAATTCAACTTCTTCAACTTATCATCATTATATAAAAGTATTTGGATCTGCATTGGAAATGCAAGCCACATTCCTTCTTCGTTTTTCCCATAAAAAAACAAAGGTACCGGCTGACTCTTTAGTTCAAAATGTTACAAAAGTTACCAGACCTGAGTTTTGAAGTATCTTCTTTATTCCGTTTTGGACACTTCCGAAATGGGAAATTTGCAATCTCAAGTTAGATCTCATAAAGGGCTTAGGTGCAATTCATAACGTGACGATAGTGTGATTATAGAGTTTGAATCTTTTCTTTTCTTCAACCCATCCCCGTTAATCGTAATTAGTACATAACCATTTATTAGACTTTACTTTGTAAAATTTCAGGAAAATGTAGTGAGTAAAAGGGGAAATTAACTAATCACTTTAATTAAATATGAAGTGTGATGCATTTACATATTAAGCTTCAATGTAAAGTTTTTAAGTTGGTGTTCAATTCTCTCCTATTTACAACATGAAATCTTTACAAATATTTATTACTCTGTATTTATACAAAGACAAAATTAATGGGACGTAATCATTTGTCATCAACCATATATAACCTTTGGAGAGATAGAAGCATAAATTATTATTACCGGTTAACCTTGAACAGAATTTTTGGTTACGGTCAACCTATTTCTATTATGGTTATGTGAGACAAGCATTAATAGAGAGTTACCCCAGTTGTAAAGACCATCAACATCAATGAACATTCTTATGCTGGGTTAATTTAAGAATACGTTGACACACACAAAAAAAAAACAGGACTTCAAATGAAATTTGAATTTCATTATGCCCAAGGTAAAGCAAGGATTAGATCATAAACCAACTTTACGCCACCAAAGACTTTTCAAATGTAAAAGGTAATTGGTACAAATTAAATCCTCTACAGAAACCATCAGGTTAGTTGAAATCCTAATCATACGTTTACAATCCAATGGTCCAGAAATCAAGCTAATAAATTAATAAGTGGTAAATCTGGTTTTTTTTTTTTGGTCAATATAATCGTGAAATTAGTGGATCACGAATGTAAAATTGATTAATGTCAATAAGAGAGAAGAAATTATTAGAAAAACCACTACCATCATGTTACTTTGGTCCTAACTAATAATCACATAACACATAGACAATTTAATATTTTAAATTAAGGAAGATTATCTTTAAAACAATAATTAAGAAGGGTAAATTAAGGAATAACATCATTAATATTTGTTCAATTACTACTATGTATATCTTTAATTTGAAAGTCTATGTCATGAGATTATTAATTGGTCAAAACTCAGGATCCAAATGACGTGATAGTCCTGAATCATCTAATAATTTCTCCAATACGAGTTTGAAAATATTCAATAAAATTAATCTATTGTTAGAAGATTGATCAATTTACTATAATGGGTTAATTTTCCAAGCGGATCAAGCTAATAAAGTAATAAATGGTCAATTTGATTTTTGTAATGATCAATATAATTGTGAGATTAGTCAACCACAAATGTAAAATCGATTAATGACAATGAGTTTGGAAAATATTCAATAAGATTTGTTGTGGAGGTTATCTCATCGCACCCTATTCACGAACAAGACAAATGGCAAAATCGCCTTAAGAGGATATAAGGACAAGTAAACTCGGCCTAGCATCACGCATAACCCGGTTATGTCAGTATAAAAGAGACACTTGCGCTGAAGTAGGCATGGCAACGGGGCGGGGCGGGGGCGGGTATTACATTCCCCGTCCCCGTCCCCGCCCCCAAACCCGCTCCCCGCCCCCGCCCCCATTCCCCGTCGGGTTTTAAAACCCATCCCCATCCCCGTCCCCGCTGGGGGTCGGGTTTTCCCCGCCCCGCCCCGCCCCCGCTATTTTACTAAAATTTCAAAAATAAAAAAAATAATATAATTTTTTTATTTGAAAAATAGGATTAAAAAGTTAATTATGTAACAAAAAAATAATAATAACAAACTCACATTTAAAATATGGGACTATAATTTTAAAATTACAAAATAAAATTAATCAATTCAATTAAAAAAATAGAAAATAATATATTTTTATTTATTTATTTATTTTTTTAATATTATTTATCACGGGGCGGGGAGCGGGGGCGGGGGCGGGGGCGGGGGCGGGGCGGGTATCAGTAACCCCATACCCGCCCCCGCCCCCGCTTTTGGCTATCGGGGAAAACCCGAACCCGAACCCGAACCCGAAAAATTCGGTTTTTCCCCATTAAAATCAGGACGGATTCGGACGGGTACCCACGGGTTCGGGTCCCGTTGCCATGCCTACGCTGAAGTAATAAACACTTAGGCATTTGACTATATATCTTCTTACATGAAACATAAATCAATCTAACAAACTTTTCGACTAGGCATGTGTCTAAATATTGAGACTCCTCTCATGTATGAATAACTCAATCTCTAAAACGCTTTCTAACTTGAGCGTCAAAGTCTCAGCAGGTGTCACCAAGGCTGATCCTTAGGGTTGTCGGAGGTGCGGTGGTACTGGGCCCACGACTAAAAGAAGCCCAATTTTTATTTATTTATAATTTTGTAATTTTTTTTATATATTATTCTATATTGTCTCGTAAATAATTTGAAGTTGTTATTTATTTTATGTCTCCTTTATTATTCAAATTAAAATGGGACATGTTATTAGAAAGTGTCACTCTTTTAATTAATTTTCCTAACGTTTTAAAATCATAGGTTCATCTTGATTGAATTTTCAACTCTTTGATATATCAGCGTATTGAAGAAACCCAAAAAAATTTAAATTATAAAGGAAATAAAACTAAAATTAGTATTTTCATAAAGAACAAAATATATGTAAGCTTTAATATGAAATGATATTTTATCAATGATAAATGATAATGATGAAACTAGAGAATTTTTCTTGTAGGATTAAATATAAAGAATAAGTTAAATCATAAATATAATTAATATTTTAAAAATATATATCCATGCGAGTTTATCCAAACTCGATAAAATTCGATATGGGTGTGAATTGGTTTAAAAATATAATATCGTCTATTTTAAACCATTCTAACCTTTTGCTCAGCCAAGAATAAGGAGAGTCAAACTTGTCTCCCGATCTATCTCTTTGGCATGTCTACTTTATATATAAATACTTAGGTGTATGTAACTTTTTTAGAGATATACATCAAATAATAGACAATAACATAAGAGTAACTTAAATAAAAAATATGATATTTATTTCCAGATTTATTAAAATTATATTATTTGTTTAGTAAAATAAAATGTATATATTTTTTCTAATATTATGTATCTATTTTTAAATACTTAAATATAAGAGAGTCTTATTTAATATTTCACCATGAGTCCATAAAATCTCAAAAAACCGACTTGGATATCACCACCAGAACTTTTCAAGAAACCACTATGATTTGTCGTACCTTCCATCGTGTCACTGACCATTGTTATATTCCTCATGTTAACATAAGTCACAACAAGATTAATCAATTGTTACTATATTGATCAATTTACTTTAATGGTTAATTTTATAATGAGAGAAGCTAAAAAGAAATTTGTTTGTGTTAGAGCATGATAAAAAAAAATTGTTATGAGAGTATCTAAATGGGAAGAAATTATTATATGATTTAAGATTATTTGGCTAGAAAAAGAGAGATTATGTAATCTGACCTATCTATATGATACATGTAATCACATTTTTAATTTCTCTTAGAAGGAGTGCTAGGAACACACTATTTAGCATATTCTTTCAAACATACTTTTTCTAATTAGTTAAAATTTATTAAAACTTATAAAATTAGAAGGAGTATTAAATATGACGTAGAACCCATCAAATTTATCATTTTCAATAAATTTAAACAATTGAGAGAGTGTTAAAAAGTGTATTCCTTGTAAGAAAAATTAAATAATCTAATCATGCTAATACACAATCAACATAAACAATTAGATTAAGTGCGGAAAAATTAATATCATAAATACCTCCCGCCATTGCTATTCTTATTTGCTCTGAAGATGATTGCAGTTGTACGTGAGTCATATAATATGTAAATAGTTTATAGGTATCTAAACTAATATGACTTTTGACTTAAGGATCTTCTATGATAGTGTATTGAGATTTTCAGATAGCAAGCACAGGGACCTTGGTCTTGCACATCTCCTTTTATAATATCTTCCCATCAAAGAGATTGTTTTTGATATGCATAAAACGTGGGCTTAGTTGTTAAAAAGATAAGAGATAAAATTGACTGATAAGATTAGCAACAACTTAATCCTAAGAAGATAAGGTGAGTGGACCACCTTATGTGGTTTTGATTTAGTCAATCAAAATAAACCAACATTCCTATTATTCGTCTTTCCCCTAAATTTGAATTATACTGTACTTTAGTAATTGATATTATCATAAGCTAAATTGTAGAATGTTACTATCAAAAATGCATATCTTCAGTTCTCTGTTACGAGTGAAAAGGAAAATGAACGCTTGTCAACATCAACGAGCTAGCTTCGTAGCTATTTTGGATCGGATGATACAAACATAGTACGTTAGGATATGCATTTGACAAAGCGGACAAATTGCAAGGTTAGAAAATAAGAGGAAATGAGAAATATATATTATTTCAATCAAGGTAAGTTTTTATTAAACTTTGAAAGGGAAGTAATACATTGATATTCTGGATGGTATAACTCCAGCCACCCCCTACTTTATTGGCACTAGAAAATTAGGTGGAGGTACAGAAAAGTCATCCAGAACGCGACAGATTAATACAAAGAAAGAAATTACTGAAACGCCAATGCTGGTGATGACTCTTCACTCTTTCATAGTAGACAAACCAAAAATCCGGAAATGAACTTAGAATTAATGGAAAATCAAATGGTGTGAAAGATGAAGGAAAAATTTGCAGATGCCAGTGGTCCAGAAAATCATCAACACTTAGGAAGATCAGCTGGTGGAGGAGGCAACTTCTGATTAGGTAGCTTCCCATCCTCAACAATCCAAGCCATCCTCAACCCCCAACTAAGGTGGACATCAAAGTGGCAATGCATCAGCCAAACACCTGTTTCAGTCATACACATTTAAGTTAAATAATGTGCATCTCCTCCAAAAAAAAAAAAAATGCACAAAAAATAGATGTATTTTCTTAATTGTGTTTAGTGTGATTTTTCAATCAGAAATTGAGTTCCTACTTGATAATCTATGTAATACTGAGGTTTATATATTCTCAACATAAAATATCGAATTTAAATTTGATTAAAATAACACTAAAAATATTTAGAAAACTAAGAACCCTTTTACTTAGTGAAAATCATTTTCTCTTTTAATTGATTACAAAACTGTCACTTTGCAAAAAACTGTTACTTTATTTTTTTTATTTGTTTCTTTATATTCAAAGATTTGTACAGAAACACAAAACAGTAAAAATAACTTTTTGTTGTTGTTTATGTAGTTTTATATAGAAATATTTTAAACAAAAAAACAAATTAAAAATAAATTAGTAATTTTGTAATTAAAAGTGAAAACAGAAGATGAAAAGAAGTACTGAGGCCAAAAGTTTTGTCAATGGTGCAAGCTTAAACAAAAAGTTAGGAGTCTTAAAAGAATCTAACAAAATTTATGTTGTGCTCTATGAAGTGATGAAAATAAATAAAGGAGAGCAGCAATTGTGGGGTAGCTAAGGAATGATATGTTATGTCATAATTCAATGTAACCTGGGTTGTCAGCAAGGAATCTGATTGCAACCCAACCACCAGAGGGCACCCCAACAGTGTTCCTTTCAACGGGGTCAACAAGGTTGAATTTTGCAGGGTCAGTGTTAGGATTAAAGTTCCCAAAGCCTTGACCCACAACATAGAAGTTAAAGCCATGAAGGTGCAAAGGGTGGCTCTCAGCTCCCAAAATGCTAGTGTCCTGAAGCACCACTTGCACCCTTGTGTTAAAGGGTATTACCACAGTCTTTGTTCCATTACTGACCCTTGTGTTGTTCGGTGGGGTCCCCGTGTAGTTGAATGGCATGAGTGGCATGGCAGGGAAATCAGTGGTGTAAATGCCATTATTAGCTTGCCCGAAGAAATGTTGCTGAAGGAGTGCTATGGAAGGAAGAGTGAAGGAAATGTTGTTCATTGAGGCAGCAAACTTTGAACTGTTGTTTGGTCCTTGGCATGTTTGGTTTTTGGGGCAAGGACTTGTTCCAAGTCCAATTGTGAAGAAGAAGCTCTTGTCAACGGTTTGAGGCACCTTTGCAGGGTACTTGGCAGTGTTCAAACTGAGGAATTTACTGCTGAAGTTGGCAACGAAGGAAGTGTCATTGATGGCTGGAAGAGAGGGTTTCAAAGTGGGAATAATGTTCTTTGGAGCAACAAGTGGTTTCTTGTACTCTAGAATGCCAGCAACTGTGGAATTGTCGAAAGTTCCCATGCCAGTGAAATATGGTCTTGCTAGCATCAAGAAATTGGCATTTGGGTACTCAGGTTTTGTCTTTAACAGAACGTTTGAGGTTTGTCCTGGCCCTATTACTATGATCTCTGACTCGAAAGGTTTAACGTAAGAAGCATCAGCTTCAACAGTTACCAAGGTGTGGTTTGCAATGCTGAAAAAGAGTTCATCATTGAGTGCAGCATTGATCAAACGAAGAAGATATGTCTTCCCTGGCTTCACCTTTAACCTGAACGTGTCTGTTTCTGTGTCTGTCTCTGTCCAACATGCACATCAAAACCAATTGTTAATTCTCAGTAAGTGATTAGCATTCTAATAAATAACAATTTAGAACATATTCTCTTTATATGTATCACTAGTCAATTTCTTATGTACAAATAAATTTGAGACTTATTTTACGTTAAAGTAGTTTTTCTTTTTCTTTCCATGGTTCAAAATTGGTTAACGTAGATTTAACAAGCTGTTACTTACGGGGAGATATAAGGTTGCTTTGATGGTTGGCAAAGGAGGCTTGAGTGAAGGAGAGATTGTGAGTTCAATCTTTTCTACTAATATTTCTAACAAAACTAACAAACTAACGTTTATCATCGATAAAAAAAAAAAAAAAAAAAGTGTTACCATTGTTGGAGCAATTGTAGAGGGGTCCAGGAAGACCGTTAAAAGTGTAGGCATCAGAGACATTTGGGCCAGCCCCTGTCTGAAGGGCTTGTGCAATAACAGCCTCTGGATCAGCATTCCACCACTCACCTATATGTTTCAATCATTAAAGCAATATTGATCAGAAAGCTTTTTTCTTTATTTATGTTCATTCATTATACTTTCTTTTAAAAATATGAATGATTGTGTTAACTTAAATTAGAAAAAATGTGTGTATTCTATTGTGTGGATGATGGTTTGGGGCATGTACCAAAGAGGATGGGAACTTCCTTGTGGGGTTTCTCAAATGGGTAAGATTCGTTGCGCCTAGGGAGGAGGATTAGGGGTCCATAGAGAGTGGCTCTTAACCATGAAATGTGAGCATGCCAGAAGAGGGTTCCTCTTTGTCCAACAATGGTGAAGTTGTACACATAACTCTGGCCAGTTTGAATGGGGCATTGAGTTATGTAAGATGGACCATCTGCCCATCCACTTTGAAGCTGTCTCACTCCATGCCTGTTTTTTGTTGTCATCCAAAACCATTATTGTCAATAAGATATATACGTTAGTTGCTAGCCATATAAATAATAATCCATTGCATGTGCATGGACATATCCTAGCTAGAAGATGCGTAACATGTATATATACCTTAGAAATGCTAACAATAGTATCATTATTTTGTTATGTAGGCTTGTCTTAGGGGCAAAGAATAACTAATGCGAAGTCATTTGTTAAGAAAGTTAAGATCATGCATACCAGTGTAAGCTGACATTGTTGGGAACATGATTAACCACCTTTACCACTATTCTGTCACCTTCTCTTGCAACAACTCTAGGCCCAGGGAACTTTCCGTTCACGGTAACCATGCTCTTCGTGTGGCACAGCCTCGTAATGTTTCTCAGGCTTATCTGCGAAAACAATAAAATATTGATTCATATATAGCACTCTTTTTTCTGCTAAAAGGTGTACAACTTGGCCGGCATTTAGGCTAGTTTATACAGCATTGAGTGGTTAAGGTTAACTTATTTCACTTTGACTACACTACTCTTTGTTAAAATCTATTAGAAACTACAAATCATAAGTGTGACTGATTAATTAAATAAGAAGTGAAACCCTTAGATTTTTGTGATTTCTAATAAATTTCAGTCATTAATAAAGAAAGTGTATGCAAAAGAGTGTCAGAATGTATTAGTAACATTTTCCATTAACTCATTTCACTTTAGACCTCTCACTAGATACATATATGTGTACATGGTATAAATGTATATATGTATATAATGCTTACATCAAACTTGTAGTGCCTTGTAACACTTCCATGCTTTGTAGCAGCGAGAACAAATTCGGGAAAAGACCAAAGGAAGCTGGTGGCAAAGAGGAACGCCACAAAAAGTGAATGTGATGAAGGAATAGTTGTGGTCATTTTGTTCTGCACAAATATTGTGTTTCAGGACGCAGTGAGTGAGTTTGGATGATGAGAGAGGATTAGACACAATGAACTGCATGCTTAACTTACTAGTATATATAGAGACACAGATACAAACTAAAAATTAATGTTTGGTCGAATAGGTTTATCCGATCAGTGTGTGCATGTTTCAAAACGAAGCATACCAGAAGAGGATTGAATTTTACCTACTCTGTATGGTCCCATTTTTCTTATACTTTGGAGTGCCACCAACGTTAATTTTACATGTTTTGTCTGAATTACGTGCCCCATTTCGTACTCCCTAATTACAGGTTTCTTTTCCATGTGCACCCAACGTCTACTATTCAGACATTTTGCAACTATTTGTTTTGCAAAATAATGGTCACCTTAAATTTGAAAAAAAAAATATGTATTTAATTGAAAAGTGAAAACGGAAATTAGTCGTTGACAAGTGTAAATTAAATGACATGGGTTATATTATACCAAATTAATAATGTGTTCAGACTTGTGCTTAGGCAACCTAAAATTACGTTCAAAAGTAAACGTGATTAATTACAAAACATGATTTACACTAAAAAGTCTTAAATCATTATTAGAGCTTTTAATTTTTATGTAATATATAATTTATGTTTGTAGACTTAAGTAAAAACACTAAAAGGGTGTTTAGATTTTCACTAAAAAGTCTTAAACCATGATTAGAGCTTTTAATCGAATCATAGTTTTGGGATTCCAAATTGCAATTCAAACACACTAGAAAGCAAACGAGTTTAATTTGAGAGTAGTAAAACTAAATCAGGATGTATTTCAAGCTTTATATAGTTAATAAATTTATAGTTTGATAAAATAACAATTTCCAGGCTCAAGCATTTCCATGTCGTTAAATTCGTTTATGAAGGAAAAGTAATAAGAAAAGGGCATTTTCAAATCAACCGTTAAGGCTTGCTAACTAAGCCACACTCACATAGATTGCTACACTCATAATTTCCAAATCCTTCTCAAAAGAGAAGTTAAGCTCAAGTCACATTAATCATCTCGTTTTCACCTAAGGCTTAATTGTGTGTGCCTGGTTGGTGATGGCACACTTCTCAACTAAACAGTACCGTAAGTAAGTGAGTTAAGAGCCAAAAAGAAGGAAAAGGACACTTGATCAACCTATATTCTTTTAGCGAGGAAAACAAAGGATCAATAATCAATCAAGCAGAGAGATTAGGTTCCCGGTTAATTAGGTATTGGATCAACGTTTCTATCATAGGCTTAATCACTAAGATAGAAAGATTAATTACAAAGCCAAAATAATCAAACCTACATTGACAACAATCTACGAACTTTGATATAAATTGGGCTTTGACTCACACAACTCAGCCTTTATTAGCAATTTAGCAGATAAATAATTTAAATTTACCTTAAGCATACCTTGTTGCAATGTCTATTTAGTTACCGTGATGGTTAAAAAGAAAGAATTCAATCCAATTATCTATTAGTTTGACTCTGTATTCTGCAAAGGGTCATAGATGCTCTGTCTCACGCAAACACTATACAATATTTATTGGTTCCATCCAGAAAGGCATGCAAAGAAATTGAAGTATGGTATGAAAGTTCTCCACCAAACCAGTATGTATAATGTATCTAACGAGTCATTAAAATTAGACACTTCATTTATTTATTTTTCTTTGAGATGTCTCCAAATATGGGATTTATCTAATAAAGTAATTGAAAACAAATTATTAATATGCTGAAATTAAGATTGAATAGTTTGAATATTATTTAAGTTTAATCCTTGACGAAAATAATTTTTGAAAAGTTAGGAAAAAAAATATGGGATTTGTACAGCATATTACAACATTACAGCATCAAAAACAAGGTATTAGGGAAAAGGAAGGCCAACTATAAGATGCCTTACGTGCAACTCTCTCCATTTGACTGTTGCGCAAAATTTCCTTTCTCGCCCTAGTTAATTTTTTTAAGACATACTATATATAGAAGATAGCCATATCTTATTACCTACACCTTTTTAGCTACCAAAAAATTCCTTCCATAAACAGAAATGCAGATATAGCATTAGAGAAAATTTATTATAGACGAGTTTATTCATCAATGTGGATATGTTCCACCAAATTTCAGTCAAATTTTTTGTACTGACGGATTTGGTTCTAAACAAACATAAAATCATCTTCATTAATGAATCAAATGAATTTATCATCCTCATTTTAATCCATAACAAAGAACTATAAAAAAAAAAAAAAGAAGAAAAAGCTCAGCCAATATCTGTATACTTTGTCGCTACGCTACCGATTTCATTTATCTCAAACAGCATGGATATTTGATTTAATATTTGATTTCCGTGATGCTTTTTGCCTTGTAATTTAAAGGCAAAATGCAACGCTTCATCACATGCAGCACATTGAATTTGGCCAAAGTTAATCAAATATTTTTAAGGAGTTAATCAAATATTTTTAAATATCGACTATATCATTGTATTTTGGAATCGTACATTACTAAATTAAATAGTATAATGTTTTTGGCGTGATGGTATTAAATTATATGTTTCAACAGGCGGTGGCTGACAAACCTCGTTACATATCGCAAAACTATAGTACATACGCAACAATTTATATCAGTTTAATAACTAAAGAATAACCGTAATAAAAGATTTTCGTTCAAGTACAACGATCAATTAGCAGCGATATAACAATTCCCCGATTTTAAAATTTGACTGGCATAGCAAATCTATTAACGGTTTACCCTCTCCAATGTGGACAATCCAATTTGTTTTCGGCTTTTAAAGCTTTTGCTGACTATTTCTTTTTCACGAATAAATATATTTGTAATGCATATACATCACTTAAAAAGAAATACTACTTGCCATCATAATACTAGCAATTAAACTTGCTTTACTACTTTTATGGATTCACAGAATTTACAAACTGCTTTCATGCATTTACTTGGCAGGATTGGAGTTAGAGCAGTTCCAGCGGTAGGAGCTTATATGTAGTTCTTAATGATTTTTGGTGGGTCTTCTAAGATGTGGAACTTAAATTTAAGATTTTCAATCTTGCCAGATAGATCATCTCCAATGGAGAAGAAAAATAAGAAACGATTTCTTCTATTGCCACATTACATAAACAACTTGGAAGATGTGAGCATTGGAGATGGCCTTAGAGGCCTGCATGAATAGAGCTGCATATAAGCTCTATAAGAAAAAAGTTAACTTTTGTTAGAAACTAGGGCTTGGGTTTGGTTTGGCCAGCTAAAAGACCTTTTTCTTGTTTTGAACGCCAAACAAACAAAGGCAAAAGTGAAAATAAAAAAAAAAAATCATTTTGCATACTTTGCAAGAGACCAAGTATTTTCCACATTATATATAAGGTCCAACTAATCACACTGGATAAGTGGACCTAAGCGTAAAATTAATTCAAATAAACCAATGCAATTATGTATTTCGAGTAAAATTAGTCTCTGACCCAATTGATTAAAAATTATTTATACTCTCTAACCCCAAAAAAACACATAAATACATTCAAACTTCAAATAGTAATACATTTAAATAAAACTTAACTTAAAATGATACTATCTTATACACAATTAGCTATATATAAGAATTGCTAACTCAATCAACAAAATTGCAATGCAAATTTATCAGTGATCATGCTTTAGGATGGAGATTACTTTAAGTAATTTTTTTCCCTTAAATATATTTATTACACGTATAATATATTTCGTTTTCAGTTTCTAAAAAATATTTTTTGATTTTACTATCTACCACATTTTTATTTTTATACCGGTTGATAATCTCGATTTGATAGGTAATAACATGACAAATTAACAGAATATCACGAGAGAGAAGTAGAGAAAAAGAAGAGAACACAATAATTTAGAGAAAATGATATTTATGTATTCTTTTCAAGAAGAATAGTCTATTTGTAAATTTAAAAAATAATTAAAAGTTACAAAATAAAAATAAAATAAGTTAAATCATAAAAGATAAAGAAACATGTGACCAACCTCAGATAAATTATTCATAATTTTTTTTTTTTTATAAGGATGGAGATGGCCTTAAGTAACTTAAGTGCTCCTCAAAAAGAAAAATGTTTCTCTGTAAGATAAGGTGTATAACATGCACTATCATCACCTCCCACTTAAAAACATTTTTAATGCTATTTATATATCAAGCGGTACACATGTCTCGGAACATCTAAGAATTCTCGGGACTAAACATGGACTGCAATCTTATGCTTATGCCAATCTCATTATATACGTCAATACCGAATAATATATACATATCTACTTGTACATAACTCAATATGCATTTTAAAGCAATATCTGAACCACAAGACTAAGCAATATCTGAACCATCGGACTCGCTCTCCCTGTTTCCTCCACTTCCCGACCCTATCCTTAATTTGCACACAGGACATGTTCCTTGTTGTCGGAGCCATGGATCAATGCAGTTTGCATGAAACTGAATAAAAAGAAAGAAGTAAAGTAGTCATTTATGGTATTACCGAAAAAATTAGTCATTTATGGGAGGTAATATAATCACCATTTACAGCTTTAGTAAGTACTATTAAGTTGTTAACCAGTTAAAGTGAAAGGGGGAATAAGTTGAAAACCAAGTTAAGTGGCAGCAATCATGCTTTAATTAAACAAACTATAAGATTTAGGTGCAGTGCATTTAATACTTTTGGTATTATGTTTCAACTAAAATTAGAGTTTCATTTTCATCTCAATAATAATATCTAGAATAAAATTCGGCATTAGGTTACCAATGCAAACTCAAATTTTAAGAGGAAAACAATACTAAAAGCATCTACAATATTGATCTAAAGGTTTCTTCTAAAACAAAATAATAACAAATTTTAAAAATGAATCAAGTTTAGTAAACAACATTCATATGGGCAAGGTATTGATTGTTACTCCTCCATTTCGCATTCTCTATCATTTAAGGTAATGACTCGTCTTAAAAAATGTATTAATTACACCAATTACTAAGACAAAATAATCTTCTTTGATTGAAATACCCTTATCAAAAGAGTTAGAATAATTGTGAACTAGTTTAGTATAGAAGTGAGAAAAAACAATTAAATCTTTGAAGATATACTAAAATGACAAATGTTTTGAACCAAATCAACATTCCTAAAGTGATAGATAACTTGAAATGAAAGGAACATGTCTTAGTTAAGCACATTGGGGAGAGCGGATCCATGAAGTAGCACAAACAACCTAAACATAAACAAAAATGAGCAATATTGACTGGCATTATTCAGGGTTTAACTCCTACGTGGGATATGCAATTTAGAGGTAAAGTGCAGACTGATAATTGTTGATAGGAAAATCAACTATTTAGATAATGATAATATATATGCACATAAATTATGAACTAGCCGAAGCCTGACCAGAACAGAAAAACAACAATAAACAATATTAACAGCATTATTCAAGAGACATGAAGAACTATTCCCCCAATATTATTAAAAGAATAGAAATTGGCAGTCCGCGTATGCTTTAGTTCTAATGGATCTGGCTAGAATATGAGAAAACTAAGAAACTGACAACTTTATATCTGAACATGGCACTGACTAATGATTATCATAAAACAAACCTCAGAGATAAGTACTAATCTCCATTAGTTGTTTAATAATAAAAAAAAATGAAGAAAGAAAAAGATAGGCATTCACCAAACCTGATGCAAGCATGGTAAGCTACGAACAAGCTCCCCCCTCTTAACTTGGTCCAAACATATAGTACATGTCAGCTCATCTTCTGGACCTCTGGTACCTGCCTCGGTTCCTCCAGATTCTTGTTTAATCTGATAGAACATTAAATAAAGAAACTAAACACCGTTCCCATTCCAGGAATAAGAAAGTAGGGAAGCCATCAAGTGGGGGCAATTTCTGCCCAGATTTTTAAAAAAAGTATAAAATAGTCACTTTATTTAATTACACAAGGACACCATTATCATCATGCATTAAAAGAATCATATATATTTGTTTTCTTCAAAAGCACATCAATGAAGAGGACATCACAATCACATAAGGGCTAATTACCAGATATTTTTCAACCTATATCCCAGGGGATTGCCTAAAATACTTATGAGAGGCAGTAACATCATAGACCAACAGTAGTGCATAAAGCTAACAACCAAGAGTATCACCAAGTTCTACATTTACAACATTATCACCATGAAACACCATAGCTCAGACAACCTAGGCTAGTGAGACTAAACAAACCAAAAGCAGACACAGATAAAGAATATTTACCTCCGCTGCACCTGAAGAGGATGCCAAACCAGCTGAGCTATCTCTGTTAACATAACAAATTGTATCAACTTATTTATTATGGTTTACCACTTCTTAACATAAATGTAGATGCACACAAAGGAGAAAATTAACCCTGTTAACCACTTAATGTGGCTTGAGAACCCTAAAAATAAAATAAAAAAGAAACAGACTGCCGTTGCATTTTTCTCAATAAGCTATTATTAAATAGTGCTTCCTGAGCAATGCCATAACAGCAAAGCCTCTTTCTCGCAAACATTCAACTAGTACGCAATGAGTGCCAATCAGCCTTTCAAAATCATCGTTGTATTACCCAGTGATTATGTTTCTTGTGCATGATATTCAATTTACCACAAATTTATAATAAAAATTAGCAACAATTTATTTGTTTTTCTAGTTTGAGTCAGAACTGCTGATATCCACATATTCAATGGTTTTCTAAAACAAAATACTGTGGACTTAAAAATTATCCATCACTAACAGCAATTCAGCAGTTAGTGCCTTTTGCCTTCTATAGAACAAGCAGAATAGGGTGGAGTGACACTCCAAACACTGCCCTGCAGGAAAAGTAAAATAGAAACAAAAAATGCACGTATGTACAGCAAGCCTTTCTTCTAATTCATTATTTTTTTATTTTATTTTTTGTGAAACCATCACAACTGACAACTCACTTTGGTGGGACTGGAACTTTGTAAGTGTGAATAGGCAAGGCATTTATCTCTTCCTCGGTCATAGAACGAGTAATAGAAGCAGTATCAGAATCCAGAGCTCTCAAAGTGTCATAATCTGCCACAAAAATCAAGAAAAAGATATCACCTTAGAAAATAAAGCTATATAAGCCTTCATTTGCTTTTAGCACCTGTTTTAGGCGTTACACATCCGAAGATACAACTCAGAAGCATAATACCTAGCTCATCAAATTCACGGTCAAGAAGTGCAAGTTGAAGTCTAAGTCCCTGCAATCTTCCTCTGGTTGCAATTGCAATAGATGGTGGCATGTGAAGACGAAGTTCAGCATGGCCAAGCAACCCAGAGGCTGCTGCAGCATGAGCCCTGGCCTGTGCTTGAAGCTGTTGACAAGTTGCATACATCCTCAGACTTGTAGCCATCACAAAGATAGCCAGTACAACCCAGAGCTGATATGGTATGTGCCAATAATTACTTTCTTAATTTAATGCAGATGAGAAGTACTAATATGCAAACTAGTCGCAACATCAAATTTAGCAATCTTTAAGCAATTACTTACCAAAAAATGATGTAATATCTGAGGGGAGTTTAATATCATGAATATCAAAATAACTGCCAAATAAGCATGTCAGATACAGATTAAGAAGTTGCTCATATGAAGCAGCAAAGCATTAGATACAATAGTGATTAAATTACCTGTGATAAGAAAAGCTAGAGAATTGCCATTAACTGGCCGAGCTGGATGAACCCTCTGATAGAAAGGAGAAAAAGAGTATGATAATTACAGTCCAATTATGTACAGTCTGAGTTGAGTGGGAAAAAAAAAGCTATCACACAGACTGATATTGACACATATTAAACATACCATCAAGGTTCTTTCAGGAACATATTCTGAAAAGCCACTTTCAATATCTCCCCTACTCCCTCGGAAGACAAAACTCATGGTTGCAAAGGAGCTCGTTCAACCAATGATTCACAACACCACCTGCAAGTATAGTGCCTTTGATTTAGTACACCAATTTACATTAATCTGAATACTAAATATGAAAGAATAAACAAGTACTTATCCATTCAGAATCAAACAAAGCCCACAAACAGAATTCCACACATGAATTTCTCAAGACTGAATGATCATTCGCAGCAAAAATCATTTTTATAGACTAATGATTAATTGCAACAAATATCAATTTTATTGTTTGAAGATTGGATAATAAATCACACTCACATTCCATTACCTTATATAGACTAAAATTTCTACAAAATACAAATAGATCATTGGTTTGGTGCATTGCTTGCAAAAACTACAATTTGAAGCTAACCAGATCCACTTTTGAAGATGGCGGAGTAGACAATTTCTTTTCTCTTGTGTGAACAAAAAGTGAACCCTCGGGAGAGTGATAGAGATTCAGAACACTTATTTGAGGATCAGTGTATGGAATTATGGATTGTACATCATTCCCAGTCCAACATTAAAAAGTGTAGGTATATATAAAAAAAAAAAAAAAAAAAAAAAAAAAAAAAAAAAAAAAAAAAAAAAAAAAAAAAAAAAAAAAAAAAAAAAGAAGTTAAAAACTCTCTCATCACATGTTTTAGCAGGAGGGATCGAACTTGCAACCTTTCCTCCTTCACTTTTCCCTTAACCGTCCACCTCACCTTATGTATTTAGCAATTTACTAAATTACCACACAGCACTCCCCTTTTGGATTGGAAATTTATGAGGAAATAGGGTGTGTTTCCCCATTGTAGTGAAATAACATTTTGGTGAAGAATTCAGATGCTTTTGCTAATTTTAGGAACAACGCACTTCAATTCGATCAGAACGTAAAAACAGGCGATTTGGCAAAACAAAATCATCAAAAGTGCAGGGGAAAAGTAAGAAGAAAAAAATCCAACCCTTAATATCAAGAATGCCTCCAGTCAAAAAAAATATATAACGAATGCCTGAAATGTTAATAGAAATAGGAAAAAAAAAAAAAAAAAAAACAGCTACAACCACCGTACGAAACCCATAGTACAATTATTGAGATGAGAGGATCATCAAATTATAGAAACAAATACAAGACTCTACATTTGCATAGAGCATAAGGTCCCGACAGTTCTAGTTTTCCCAGGATCCAAACACATCGTACACTACAAAAACAAAAAACCATGATGAACATACTTACCCAAATCAAATTGTCCCCAAATGGAGTTGTGATTGCAGCAAATGTTATTGCTTCGTTACTGTCTACGTTGTTGGTGTGGTGTGGTGACGGTGGGTTCACTCACTGCTGTGCCGCAATATTAAGAATTGGAAATGCTATTTGAAGAAACATTATATTATATATACTTTTATATTAATCTATAGCTTTTGACGATTACTTTTTCTTAATAATTACTATGACTTTTCCGCGTAGTCCGCAACAAACGTAAATATTTTTATCTTTTTTCTCTTTTGTAACTAGTTTGTTGGTGACTTTTGATGTGTTATTGAATTTGGTTTTTTTAAGTGAGATTAAGAATTGTAAATAGCCAAAAAAAAAATATAATTGAGAGATATTTTAAGCAATATTTTCATGTTGTGAATGAAGAAAAAAGTAATTAGAAGAAGAGTTTTCATCAGATTTATCAACCAAGATTAATGATCAGTACTAATATTATCGTGATCCAAAATTATTTATTTGATGCTTTTTTTTATTTTCTATATAAAAATTTTATGTTTTAATTTTTATAGAGTTTTTTATGGCGTTAGAAAAATTATAACGGTCTTACATTGGCTAAATATGTTCTCTGAATTAATATTCGAAATCAAAACTAAATTTTGATAAATGTATAAAGATTAAAATTTACAATTTTTTCATCTAGAAATTACTTTCCGTTTTGGTACAAAAACGGAAATATGTGATTAACTATTGGTAGAAAAAAAGGAAAAGGACTAAACTTAGTAGACACAATATAATATAATAATTTTGGATATGGTATTAGGAGGTAGTGAAGGAAAAGAATTAAGAGACACACAAGTCATTATACATGTAGTGAAAAAGTGATAAAAGAAAGAAATATATATGTATTATAATATGACATGATGAAAGAGATAGAGAAAATTATAAAAAATAATTAAGTGTTTAAAAAGTGTAAATATACGTAGATCATTATTCAGTAATGAATTCAGGAGAAGTCTGGAGTTTGGTAGATGCCACGTCGACTTGGTAACTATGGAGGCGCTGCGTTGCTACTGCCACGCCTTGGTTCGCATGCAGAAAGGTGCAACCTACGCCGATGGAAGCTCACAACCACCGCCGACATTGCCACAATTGAAAAGTCCACAATATAACCAATTATTTAATAAACTTTCGTACCGGTAAATTATTAAATAATTAACGTACACTTAGTTTTAATTAAGGAGGAATAGTTTAGTCAGTTATAACTTAAAAAGATTTCTTTTTTCAAAATATACCTAAAATGTAACTTATCAAAATATTTCTAAAAAAATAGTGGTTTGCTAACGAATAGTCATTTATATTTTTTTAAAATAAACATTTTAGTAATACATAATTAAGATTTCTTTAAAACAGATGACTAAAATACTATTTCCAATGAATAATAGATACATGTTAGAGTTTCTTCATCCCAATACTATTATTTGATTTCTTAATTGAATCCATATGTACTATCACTCATTTTTATTATTTCCAATACAAGTACCTCAAAACCAAAATTTTGTTTGTTGCCCGGCCAAGTTATTTTTTGTTATTTCCAAATACAATACCTCAAAACACAAATTTTGTTTGTAATCCAGCCAAGTTACAACCTTATGAGAATTTGGTCTGCTTGCTTAAGTGAGTGGTGTTCCAAATAGCAGCGTGCTTACTTGCTTAAGCTCATCATGATCACTTTTGCTGATGCGAGTGAACCTCTAAAGACCAACAAGTTGTGCAATTTTGCTTAAGCGAGCCTCCATTTTTTAGTAAGCAAGACCTATCTAATGTGGCTAAGATATAATGCTTTAAATAGTCTTTTCGAGGTGAACCTAATTTTCAAAGTAGAGAACATTCCCTTTTGGCTGAAGTGACTATTGGAGCTCTTGGGAGACACAATTCTTCATCCTTCATCAAAATTAGTAATTTCAATGTCTAGTAGTAAAATTAGGGTTAAATGTAATAAGTTGAACTCTATGTTTTGAAGTTATTAGTATATGTTTATATTCTCAATCTTTTGTTTCACTTTTATGCTTTATATATTATGTGTGGCTTGATCATCCATACTCATTATTGTTAAGTTGTGATTTGAAAATGTCATTTTAACCTTAAATTAAAGTGGAACAACTAAGAACCTTATACAAGAAATAGTGTTTGGTCTCTTAGTCATCTTAAAACATTTTTCTTAATGCAAATTTCATTGTTAAGCTAACTAAGGAATTAGATTTCAATAATAAAATTTAGTCTCTTACCACTAAAGAATTAGGGTTTGAATGATATTTATAGTCTATAGTTGATTGTTGAGTATAAACTATATTGATACTTTTGATTTATATGGTATTGAAGTTTCATGAAATTCAACCTCGATGTTTTTATTAATCATTGACAATCCATTTTTATCACATTCTAAGTGTTTAACAAAGTTTCAATTAAGAGTATTTTATGATTCAGTTTGATTCGATTTTTTTATCAAAATGTCATCCGAACCAAACATAAAAATTATATGTGATTCAATTTGAATTTATTATCAACTATGAATCGAACAAAGCCAATATTTTGGAGTTTGGTTTGGATTGATTTTTACGGGTTTTTTACCAAAATATTATTTCATTAATTTTTTATACTTTCTTTTCAACTTATAAATCAAATTATATTAAAAAAAAATCAATAACAATATACAAAACTTGATAATATGCTAAAGATTCTATAATAAAAATTTGACAATTTTTTATCAATTTTATATCAAACATATCCTGACAAAGTTGTTTGGAAAATAAACCAATATACACTATATAAATATTTCATGAACATAACACTATAAAAATATTGTGAAACTCGAATGATATACACATAAAAAGTATAACACTAAACTCAAGTAATATATAAGTGTTATAATTTGGTTTGATCTTAGAAACACAAACCAAACCAAACTAATCGATTTGAGCACATAATCATCTAAACAAATTCAAAAACTATTTGGTTAGATTTGTTTTTGAATTTTTTAGCAATTTTTTATTTTTATTTTAAATTGATTTGAATTTAAACAATTCGCATAATATTAAGAGAGTCCCTTGGAAAACATTCTCAAATAATCATTCCCAATACAATAACACTACACTATTTCACTAAACAATTTAAATAAGTAACATGCAAACCTAATTATTTAATTATAATTTAATCATAATAATAATAATAATAAAGGATAATAATACACTAGCTTATCCTTTTATATATAAACATAGAATTGGAATTTGAATACGACTTTCCAAACGTGAAATAGAATGTAAGAAACCTATTGAAATTTTGATTTTTAGTTAGGGTTTGTTTGATTTAAAAGATGAAAATAAAAGATGATTTTTTGAATTAAAATATAATGTAAAATATGTGAGTTCCAAAAAAAAAAATACAAATTTTTTTATGTATGTCAACTCGTATAACCTATCAACCTATGATAGGTTGGGTAGGGTTAACTATTATTTTTAACTTACCAAAAAAATGAGTGAGTTAGATTAATTCACTTTTTATCAATCCATGGAGGACCAACCTAAATGGATCAAGTTGACTCGGTTTCTTTCTCAAAGGTGGGGGCCCCAGAAAGGAGTGGCATTGAAAAGAAGGAATAAATCAGAAAAGACAAAGGGAAAAAATCTCAGCCATCAATACAAAAATGATTAAATCTAGTGGTTTAAAACTCTTACCCGTATGACACATTTTAAGTCCCCGACATGGCCTTTGTTGGAAAACTAACGGGTAGCCAAAACTTCAAACTCAAACTGGACGGACCAAAATTCAAAATTGCAATGCCCATTTGGAAGAGCTAGAAAGTTTTCGGAGTCAGACAAAATGTTGGATCGAATGAAGAATCTTCTAGCACTATTAACCAGTACCAACTAGACATTTTGGTCACGGCAACAATTGGTAAAACAACGCACATAAATCAAAGAAAGGGAAACCTTTATGGAATCCACGGCACCGCCAAGGAGAACTCAGAGCTACATGAATTGAGCACAACAAAAAGAGATAGAATAGATAAGGAGAGAGTAAAAAAATACGAGCCTTTAATCTTTATCTTTTAATCCAGTTTGCTATGAGAAAAGGTGAAAAGGAACTCGTGAAACTTAGGAACTCATCATGCAATCAACAACTTAGCTCAATAATAGAATAAAAGTCCTGCACAATGGCACAAATCAATTTGTCATTCAGAGTTCAGATGAATTATGATTACCAAGCGAAAACAATAATTTAGCAGCAGCTGTTCATTCAAATTGCATTTCCTATGCAACATCCTATTCCCATTTCCAATCAATTCAAAGGGGATGGATCACACAGGAAAAAGTGACTTATCATCATCAGCAAGCATATTGGTCAAAACATATTATGGTGCTGCAAGTTGAAAGAGGCATCTCAAAAAACTTAATCCCGAAAGAATCCTCACCAATATAAGAATAAGACTATATAATAAACAAATCAAATAATTCAGTTCACGGGGAACAAAGCATCATTCTTGTTTCCCTATGCATGCCCGGTCCACCGCTACAATTACATGTGCCAACGCACAGTGTTTGATCCACAAAAGCTAAAAAAATAGCACTCTTCGTTCCCATTGATGTTGAATCAAACCATAAAAGATTCCCAAATGGAAAACTAAACTTGCTTCTATATAGTTGCTAGTTACATGCTATTTACAGTGTGAAATGAATCTCATAACCCAGAGTTAAAAAAAAAAAAAAAAAAAGGTATCACTATTCTTTGCAAAATTGCCATCCCCATTCACCCATTAATCAATCATCCATAACCCAAGTCCTGCTATGTCTCCGCGAGCTTCTATTGAACATTGAACTCAAGTGACTACGGCTTCTACTCACAGACCCATGTTCAGAAGAAGAAGAGTTTCTAGAACCAATTCTTCCAAAGAATGAAAAGAAATTGCGAATAACTCTACCAAACCCTCGACTTTCCCTAACCCTATTGCTTCTAACAGAACGAGAAATTCTCCTAGGAGCACCACCATTTGTGTTAAGTCCACCGTCCATCTCCGTGTACACCATCGGCAAATGACTCTCCCCGGTTCTCCGGCCGCCGGAGAATCGCCCTACGGCGAATCCGCCGCCGGGAAGCCTCCAAATCGTTAACCCTATCGCTTCCTCGTCGATCTGGCTCGGAACACTAGTTTCCAAATCGGAAGGAAGCTCGTGGCGGCACACCGGGCACGAGTTCCGCATCGAGAGCCACGGGAGGATGCAATCGGAGTGGTAGATGTGCTTGCACGGCAACTCACGCGCCTCCGCGTGGAGCTCAAACGCTTCTTTGCACACGGCGCAGTGCGCGTCGGTTTCGACGATCTCGACCGTCGGCATGGACTCGATCGCCGCCTTCGACGCTGGCGGATTCTCCGGCCGGCCGAAGCCGTTCATCTCCATCTGCGCAAACTGTTCCAGTAACCGGTCGAAGCCGGAGCCGAGGAGGAACTCAGACATGGTGGGAGGGAGGGGGCGGAGGCCGGTGCCGTCGCCGTCGTCGTAGAAGAGCTCGAACGTGCTGGTGCCGTCGCCGTCGGCGGCGGCGGAGTCGTTGCCGGGGCCACGGAGGACGATGACGGGATTGAACGGGGAGCGGTTTCCGGCAGCTTCTCTCCTACGGCGGCGGAAGCCCTGTCGCTGGAAAGAAAGGGGATCGTCGGGGAAAGGACTTAAACGGTGGCGCGGCGAGGCTTCGGCGCCGGCGCGGATCTCTTCGACGAAACCGCTTTGACAGTGGGGGCAGGCGATGGTGGCTTGGACAGGGAGGTGCACGAAACGGGTGCAGCTGTAGCACCAATACGACGCCGTTCCAGGTTGCGTATCCGAATTCATGTTTTGACCGACGAGAGAGAAACAAGAGAGAGAGTGTGTGAGAAGGGTTAGAGGGGGGAGCGTGAATTTAAGGGGAGTGCAGAGAGAGAGAGAGAGGAGCGTGTGTGAATGTGAACTGCGAAGGAAATGAGGAAGCATTTGCGTGTTTTTTTCCCCACTCGTTTAAAACCTACGCGAACATACATGTTCTTACTTGTTGATTTTTAATTTATTATTTCATTTTTATTATTCTTATTGGAATTGGAAAGTAAATAAATCACATTCACTTTTTCTGAAACAGTACTATAAACACCAATTTTTTTAGTAATTAAAGTTACTGATTTTTTCGCAATAAAAATGTATTCTTTTTTATTATTTATTGTTATCATGCAAATAATAATTTACTCATAAGTATCATCAACATTACAATTAAGTTAATACACTCATATCATCTTTTTAAATGATTGTAATTCAAAAGATTGTATATTTTTATAGCTGATAGTATATTATATTTGCATCACGTTTAATTTATCACGTTGGCTAATTTTTCAATATTAGATGAAACCATGATGTTACCTAATTATAGATGAGAGAAAATGTGAGAGATATAATTAATGTAATTGGAATTTTGACAGTAAAAAGTTAAAGTATTTGGTGGCTTAATCTGATTAAATTTATTATTGAATCGGTTACATAATTGATTTGAGATGGTTCGATCAAATCTAACCGATTAGGTCACTAGATTCTTGTTCGACAATCCGACCTATTTTTAAAAAAATTGTTAATTTTGAATTTTTTTAAATAAAAATTGGATTTTAAATTTTGAATTATTATCAATTGTTATTTTAAATTTTGGAGTATGAATAAACTTTTTTTATTCAAATAATGTTAATTATATACTTATATATACTACATACATATATAATTTTGAATTTTTAATATATACCGGATTAAATTGAACCAATTAATAGTCCATTAGTTAGACCATTAATCCACTATCTTGATCGAATCAATGATCGGACCAAATTTCATAACTATAATTAAATAATTACAAAAAGACTCAAAATGTAGTTAAATTTTTAAATAATTGAAAGTGATGTTTTGAAAAATAATTTAACTTTTTTCTACAACTTTGTAAGTCAATCACTTAAATTTAAATATGTTTAAGTTGATATTAAAATTTAACTTAATTTTTTATTTTATTTTGAAAACAACAAAGTTGACTCTTGGAATTCAAAATTAACTATATATAAATAATAGTGTCAATAATACAGTGAGGAAAGGACTTAAAATGTTTCTTTATATATATTAAATTGAAAATATATTAATTTTTTTCAAAATGTATTTTTAAAATTAAAATAGAATTGAGTGTAAGTCAAATATTTATCAGAATAAGAGAGAATAATAGTTCACTAAAAATAAAAAAAGATGGGGAGGCGTTGTTATTATTGGTGATTTGAGGAGGAAGATTAAAGAGTTAAGAATGGTTTTGAGTTTTGAATTTGACATAGACTGAGTAATAAATTAATTGGACTGAGGGCGTAAGGGGTGATGTGTGACGCGGGAGTGACCAAAACGAACCTCAAGCAAGGGCAAGAGGAAGAAGAGTGTTGACCGTTGACCGCCAAAGAAGAAGAGAACGCCGATTTTGATTTGAACGTGATATTTTTTAAATGTTTATAGGAAATGCTGCTGTTACTATTGGTGTTAACGGCAATGATAAGAATAAAAGAAAACTGAGACAAAATATTTAAAGTAAAAAAAAAAGAATGAAAAGTATAAAATTTATATTATTTTTAAAATTTTATCTCTTAAACTAAACAAGGATTCCTTAAACCAGGAAAAAGTGTGTGCGGGGTCCTTGAGTCGTTAATCGCCATTCTCATGTGGTGTCTACAACTGTGTTCTTGACCACTGAAAATTGCATTTTCCTTGTTCCCCACTTCCACGCTTCCTTTTCCTTCCATACTAATCATGTCGCGTGTCTAACGTAAATGAAATAAGAAAAGTCAAATGTAGGCAGGACTAGTCAGTTGAACGAAACCTTGGAATATGGATTGCACAAAACAGCCATTTTCACAGCTTTCATTTGATGGATGATGGTGACTTCACCCTTTTTCAGCTCACCTATATATTATGAATGGGCATTATAGCAAAATGAGCATTTTATAGTATACTTATTTGAATATTGTTCTTCGCAAGTTCAAGAAGGCGATGAGCCGAACAGGATACTTCGATGGACCACTGAGTTAGAAATTATTCTTTAACATCAACTTAGCAAGTGTTAAAATGCAATTGGTAAATGATGAACACAAATATGCATTTGCTAATGTTCGTCCGTGTTATACGTACTATATTGATTAATTTACAGTTATCCACTAATGCTTATGCGATGCTTTTGAATGAAGGGGTGATATTTGCTAATAGTAGTTATGAGAGATTCTCACAATTACGTATACGAATGATATACTATTATTGGCCGGCTGAGTTACTTTGGCTACAGGATAGTCTAGAACAAATATGTTTTGTTAATAAATATTTATTTTTATATAATTAAAATTTATAATAAATAAATATTTTTAAATATATAAATTATATTTTAAATTATAATAGATGATATATAAGGTTTTTTAATTATTGACATTTTAAAAAAAATTATTGAAATTCAATTTAGAGATTGATATAAAAGATTATAGATTGAAATAGATACATGGTTAAGATGATCGTATAGACAAATATTGATAAACAATGACAGTTTTAGATGGTTGAGAATTTTTTCTTCTTCTTCTAATTGCATGATAGTATGTGAAATGCACGTTTAAAGAATAAGAGATAGAATATTGTAATGTCTAATTGATAGAGTGAGAAATGTAAAAATCTCACCCTCTAAATTATGAATTCTAATTTAAAAATATAGGAATACATTTTTAATGAACAAACTTTTTGGCTGAGAATGGATTGAGTATAGTAAAAATGCACAGCGGAATACAATCTGGGAGGTATCTCCGAATAAATCTCTATGAATAAAGCCAAGGAAAATAAAATAAAAAAATCTAAAAGAATATCTCTATAAAGACTATACTTAGCAAGAAGATTTGCTTCTCTTAATATATCACACCATTAGACCTAACTATCTTCAGAGCATATTTGTCTAATGTGATTAATAGGAGAAGCAATAACATGACTTGGAGGACACCCTTCATTAAGAAATTATATAAAAGAGAGTGAATCAAATTTAAATTGGATAAATTTAAACCCACAGTCCGAGATGGATGAAAACTTCATAAGAATCTTTCTTTATTGGTCATGCAAAACTCCAACACATGCAACATTCCCATAGTGTTTTTCTACTAATAATGGAACTTTACCTAATTTATAGGTGGGGGCTTCCACAAAATCTCATTACTTCCATGAAATGGTTAGGAAATATCCTCAAAGGATGGATAAGAGAGTTTGATTTCTGTAATAGATCGAAGAATTGAGGATGGCAAACACAATACTATTTGGACCATGATTTTAAGAACACCCCTAATTAATGAACACCCTTATTTGTCCTCAACCCACTAAATAATAGGTTGGATTGAATCCATTTTGCCTTTGGGTAGTAAATCTCAACCCAACCAATGTATTTTATATTTTGGATCAATTTTGAACAATAAAAATAAACAAAAGATTAAAAATCAGCATATTTTTTTGAAAAAGAATTAAAAATGCTGACAAAAAATTTAAAAGACTAAAAATTTGAAGTTGATGTAATAATTTTTTTGTTTAAATGACTTTGCATATGTTGTTAAAAACTCAATTCTCACTAAATAGTTCTTTTGGTGAATTGAGAAGCATAATCTAATATGAGATAACTTCGATTCTTAGTTTTAGAAAACTTTTCAATTGCATAAATACTAAGATAGAGACAACCATATTTGATTTAAAAAAAAAAAAAAGATAAAGACAGCCATATTTATATAGAAGGAGTAATGCATATCTACCTAAGATCGATCACTATAAGGCAATTATTTAGAATCTATATTTACTTTTATAGTACGATTGCTACTCTGGACAGTAAGAATTTTCACTTGGTTTTTCATTAACTGTTTACTAATGGTTTGAGATTGCAATTAGTATTAGTAGACTATATTGGGTCTTTATCTTGATGAGAACCTAGTCTCGACGAACAAGGATAACGAAATTCAATTTGTGAATTCAAATATGTAAAAATAAATGAAAAATAGTAGCCAACTTTTGGTATAGATCTCGTGGGAAGGATCTAATTAGCACGGGTCAAGCTCTGCACAATATTTATTACATCGAGTTACCTTACCAACCTTAATTTGTGCTTTAATATTTGGACGTTGCATAAGAATTGGACTTATATAGGAATGAACTTGAAGTTAGTTTTTGTATGTGTGATGCTTGCTTATGTGAATTTGTTCAATGAACAATTTGGTACAACAATGTGCATGCTTTAATCATTTTGAATATCTAGAAAACCTTTCTCTTTTATATAACTTTGACAAATGTGTTTGACTTGTCGATATGGTCAAGTGTATGTTTGCTTCTGCCTCACATACATGTGGTAACTCACAATTTCACATCAAATACACAGAAGCTACTTCTTTCTGCTTCAGCTTTACGCGCTTATACTCCTTGATAATGCCAAACCAAACACGTTGCTATATAAGTTTGTTTGAAGTCTTATGCATGAATGTTGGATAAGTTCCCCTGTGAAGGCAAATGAATGGTGTCCAATACTTTTGGTTGAAATCTTATTACTGAGTATTGAAGTTTTTGCTTTGGAAAATCAATGATGATATATAGTTAAGAATTGTATATTTGAGCAGAACGACAAAATCTATAATAGCAACAACATTGTTTTGTAACGATTTTTCTAATATTAGGAGCTTCTCTGTGTTAATTCAATGGCTAGTGGCTCAGTTTATGGTTATGACTATCTTATTTACACAATCAAACTTCCCTATCCTACATATTTGAAAGCGATTTTTTAGAGATTTTATTTCGTCCTTGGGATGCAGTTTCTAATTTCTAGTTTTATTTTTATGACATGCATGACATGAACCTTAAAAAAGTGTGTGGTGTGCTTTAGCACTCTGCTATCCTACATATGATATATCCTAGTGTTGCTTACAATTTTTATTTTGAATTTTGATTACATGGAATTGAAATGGTAAACCAATAATAAAGAGTGTGAGTGTTACAACTTACAAGGAATATGTTGTTAGCTCTCTATTATTACTAGTGTTATGAAAAAATTATATGATATTTGATGAAATTAATTTAAATTTATCACAGTTTCTTTTATATATATATAGAGGAAGGCAAAGATAATTTTTATTAAGATAATATAAAGGTTGGAGAAACTAACAAGGAGTGGTAAGTCATACTTACAGTTTCTTATATATTTGATGAAATGACAAATTTTATATGATTTTGTACTGTATAATAATATAAATAATTAACATTAACTGTATTTGGCCTACTAGAGGAGATTGATTCTCCACAGTGTAGAGAATTAAGATTTAAATATTTGCTAATAATCTCTTGAACAATTTTTTTTATATAAAAGGATACACGTGAAAAAACAAAAAAAATATAGTTAAAATTAAAAATTATTTCCATCACATATATAATTGCATAAATTTAATTTGTAAAGTAAAGGAGAGATATTGTAATTCATCACATTTATCTTTTTGTTATTTTTCATCATTTTCATTGTTTTGTTTATATATTGTAAAAGAAAACTTCCTCTCCTCCAATTTCATATGCTAACACAATAACGTGCATGTGTTGGCAAAGTGTAATTCAACATTGCTAAACCAGAACAAAAGATGATAACTCGTCGTTAACTAACCTGCACGCTTTGATTTAGACTTGGTTCTATGCTGACTTTATTCTTGACAAGTATGTTGTGTTCCAAATTGATGGCACTTTTTCCTTCTTTACACATGACCTCATTTATGACCATATTTAACTGCATTAGTAAAAGGTCAACAGGTTGTAGTTAGTAGTTACTACCAATTTAACAAAAATAGATCCTTCAAGTCAATAAATTGATTCCTAAGCTAGCCTTGATTTTGTGAATTTTAAATAGATCGAAATTGAACTGTTGCACATCAATACCATAATAGAGAGAAAAAATCAAAGAGGTATATAAATCTTGGGAAATCTATAAGATAAGAGGAAAAGGAGGGTACAAATCTGGCATGCATAGTATTAGAAATAATATACAAGTAATTAAAATTTGTTTGGATACAAGGTTATAAGAATTTTTTTGAGAGTTTTTTTATTAATTTTTTTATATTTTTAATAGAAAAACTCTAAAAAATACTTATAACTTGTATCCAAACAGATCTATAGAAAAAAAAAACAAAATCTAAGAATATAATGTGAAAATTAAAATCACATCAATTTTGAGAGGTTATCCTTATGTCACTCTCGTGTGCTAAAAGATTATTGTATTTATTGATACTTATTCAAGATTCACTTGAGTTTATTCATTATACATACAATAAGTCATAATCTTTGCTCCTTTTTGAAATTTAACACCATGTTTTAACTCCAATTGGTGCCAATTTAAAGCACTTTCAAACTAATTGCTATAGAATATCTCTCCATAAGTTCTATCTCACTTCCAATGGCATAAAACACCAGGCTATATTGCCCATATGCTCACCAACAAAATAGATATGCTAAAAGGAAACATTGGCACATAACAGAAACTAGTATTTCCCTTATAGCCAATGATCCTTGCCATTAAAAAATTGAGCTAAAGCATTTGATACAACAACCTTTATAATCAATCAACGTCCGATACTTGATTCATCTTAAATTTCCACTTGAAGTCTTGTTTCACAACAAGCTTGACTACTCCAGTCTCAAATGCTTTGGCTGTTCTTGTTACCCTTACACTCAAACATACAACACCCACAAGCTAGAATTGAGACCACAAAAATGTACATTCCTTGGTTTATAGCTCACAACAATACAATGGTTTCCTCTGCCCGACACCAAATGGTAAATTACTTATTTTTAGGAATATCACATTTGATGAATCTTCCTTTCCCTTTCAACATAAAAATCCTTTGCCACCAGGATGGTTATGTGTGAATTCTCTCATCTAGCTTGGACCAAGCTTGAAAAGTTTTTTATTTCTCAAACCAAAGCAAAAGTTAATCGGTTAAAAACAAAATTGAAAGGTGTAAAGAATCAAGTATCAACCTCAAAATTTCTGTTATGGATAAAAAATATCCTGGATTCCCTAACTGTAATTGGTTCTCCTTTTATGGTTGCATAACACATATATGTCGTATTGGCAGATTTAACTGCTAGATCCGGGAATGGCGCCAGGCGAGGGCGCCGCTATGCCCCGCAGCTCTGCAGCGGCCCGAAAATTTTATAAATTGTCACATTGCTTGGGACTGCTATCATAGATAGGTTCATCAATAATCTTCCTCATCCCTTGGTTGGTCAAAGCAACCAACCTAGTTCTCAGCAGCAACAGGCTCTCATGGCAACTAGCAAGGCTTGATTCAACCAATTTGCAGGCCTTAATGTCTACCCCACTAACAATTGTTGATCTTGCTTGGTACCCCAATTCTAGGGCTTCCAATCATATGACTTCAGAATTAGTCAACCTTTACACAAAGTCTCAGTACAATGGTGAATAATTAGTTTAATTGAGCAACAACTCAGGTATTCTTGTCAAACATGTTTGCATTTCAAAAATTCTAACCTCAATCTCCATTCCCTTTAGTGTTGAATAATCTCTACATGTTCCCGGTCTATGTAAAAACCTATTAAGCATTTATCAATCCTGTAAAAATTAATGGCTAGTTTTATGCTTACCATTGCCATTCTCAAATGTTAAGCTACCAAACAGATCCTTTTGCAACACAAGCTTTGAGATGGATTGTATGTATTTGACAGCCTTTTGTCTATCTCTATGTTTTGCCACACCAAGTTTGTAAATGTGTTGGTTACGATTCTTCTTTTATTTTGTTGCATTCAAGATTGATCCATGTATAAAAAAGAATATAAATAATGTATTGCAACAATGTGAACTCTGATTAGTTGAGTTACATTTTTAAATAAAATGTCTTTTGTTTTTGAATCATGTCTTGGGAAATCTCTCCAATTGACTTTTCGAACAATAACACCATTTATGCTAACATGGTATTAAAGGCAATGTGAACAAAAACAAGAGTTGAGCACTAAGAGAGAATGAAAAGAAGACTTTCACTTTGGTGATTGTAGTCTCGTTCGATAATTGTTTTAAAACATTTTATTTAAAAATCAAAAGACAAACAAATTAGATTATTGTAGCTTTTTATTAAAAATTATATTCAATTAAATTATATTTAGAATTAAAAAATGGAAACACTTATAAGTTATTTTTATTTAACTTTATTTATATGGTTTGTCAGTATAACACTTTTCATACAACTATTATACATCACAACCACATAATATAAATAAACAGGATAGTGTGACAATAGAGTTAATTTCTTCTAGATAGTTGAGTAAAAAAAGTTATTTCTACTGCATATTAAATTCTTTTTATTTTTAATTATCTTCACTATTTAATTTTAGAAAGAAGATGTTGTGCATGACTTATATGTTATCGGCGGACAAATGTTTGAGCATAGCAAAGCTAAGCGCAACATAGTGAATTGATGATACTGTATCGTAGGTTTAGAATTTGTTACTATTGATAATAAACCATTGTTTGCATTTGTGCTAGTGATTATCTCTTTAGAATTGTGATTGTTGTTGCTAAGAGAAGAAAAATATGCCAAAGAGGTGCTTATTTAGTAATAATGGTATATATTTAATTTTATAAATTAAATTCTAGAAACAAGGAAGTATGATAATAAACCTTATTTTGTTAATTAAATCATAATTACATGTATCTTAAATATTATCTTGTATTTATTTTTAAACAATTTGTTTACAACAAATTTTTAATATGAATGAGTTTAGGTTTGTTCTTACTATTTCAAAAAATAATAGATCTAATTTCTTTTGTTTGGTTTATTAAAATTATAAAAACAAAGTTAAAATACAATCAATTGAATTTTCTATTTTTATATACTTTTAAAACATATTCTCAAATAATTTTACCAAACAGATTCTTTTAATTATTTTTTCTTTTTAAAATAATAAACCAAAATACCATAACTCTAAATCAATCAGTGTGTAATAACACACGTAAAACTAAAAAATCACATCAAATCAAATTAAGTAAAGGCTACTTTAATTAGTAACTTCTGTTTTGATTTACACTCAATTACAGTATTTCTACATCAATTGAGTATTTTGGAAAATAAAACTGAATAACAAAAGCCTCTAACAAACTAACAATAACTATGTACAAAAAAAATCAAACAATGTAAAAAGAAAAAACTAACAATAACTGGACGAAGTAGTACTAACTACTAACCTAGTTCCAGTCCATGTAATGTAAGAAAGAAGAGGCACAAATTTGACATGCCCAGTGTTGCAAGTAGCCATATAAACAGAGGGAAGTTACTAACAAAAGTTACAAAAACGTGAAAATTAAAATTACCATACTGCTGATAATAACACTGCAGAAGAGCTTAACTGAACTGAAGAAAAACGGGTAACTGGTGCGGTATTTACTGTACTTTTGGCCTATTTTACTTTTGCAGCGAATCTAATACACCGACGTGTCAGTCGGTGACAGCTTCTTGTTTTGGAACACGAGGCTAAAAAGAAAATAAAACTCCATTTTTTCTCTTTCTTTGGCAATGGCATCAGTCGGTTATCACTTAGTCAATTATCCCTAATGTTTAGGAAATACATCAAATATTCTGGATATTTCTGAGATTCATAAATAAAAATGGAAACTTTGATAGTGTAATTTAAAAAAGAGAAGAAAAAAAAACAGATTCTTATCATCTGTATTTAATCCTCTCCAAATGGAACAAAACCCTAAGGGTTCTTGTAAGAACCAATCGCCGCAGGATTGATCTCTCTTAATGTTTCCCTTTTTATCTTATTTTATTTTATCTCAGTGCACCATTCATCACTCACTTACTGTTTCTTCTTTCTCTCGCTGTTCTTTCCAACGTTAATTTTGTTCTTGTGTATATATTATCCCGTGGGTAGGAATTTCTTGTCTATAATTATGGAAACCAATTCTGGGGAACTTAAACTGAATTTCACAATCTTGTTTTTAGTTTGATTCTTGGGGTGGTTTTGTTTCAGCTTCAGAAGTGACTTCGTGCAGTTTTTACGAGGAAAGCTTAATCTTTTTTCTTCTTTTTTTTATTTTTTTTTATTTTCCAGTAACTGCAAGTTAGAATTTTCTGAAGTTGCTAATATGGGGTGTGGCGGTTTACCCTCTGGGATGGGAAAAGTTTGAGTTTTTGTGTTGTTTTCTGGATTAGGGTTTGATTTCTGGTGGTGGGTAGTGATCAGATTCTGCTATATGAGGTTGATGATTAGCGGGTGGTGATCAAATTGAGATTTTTAAAAATGTTGTCTGAATTGGGAAGAAGACCTATACTTGGGAGTAACGAGGGTTCTTTTGGTGATGAATTGGAGAAGGAGATAGGGATGTTACTTCGTGAGCAACGCAGACAAGATGCTGATGATCGTGAGCGAGAGCTTAATATTTTTAGGAGTGGATCGGCGCCTCCAACTGTGGAGGGTTCTTTGAATGCCGTTGGAGGGTTGTTTTCTGGTGGTGATGGTGGTGGTGGTGCTCCTGCTACTGGTGCTCCTGCTGCCTTTTCGGATTTTCGAGGAACGAAGGATGTGAATGGGATTGCTTCTGAGGAAGAGCTTAGGTCTGATCCAGCGTATGTTTCATACTACTACTCCAATGTGAATTTGAATCCTAGGCTGCCACCTCCTTTGCTGTCAAAGGAGGATTGGAGATTTCAACAAAGAATTAAAGGTGGAGCTTCTGCTCTAGGTGGAATTGGAGATAGGAGGAAAGTGAACAGGACTGATGATAATGCTGGAAGATCGTTTTTTGCTACCCCACCAGGTTTTAACATGAGGAAACAAGAGAGTGAGGTGGATAATGAAAAAACAAGAAGTTCGGCCGACTGGGGTGGTGATGGACTGATTGGTTTGCCTGGACTAGGGCTGAGCAAACAGAAGAGCTTTGCAGATATTTTTCAGGTGGCTTGCTTCTTCTTCCATTGATTGGTTCATCAACTCAATGCTGCATCGGTTTCTATCTTTCCTGGATTGTGTGATATAGCATTTTTGTGTTTTCATTTCATCTGTGACTTATGACTAATTGATAATATGTTGTGAGGTTGCATATGTTCTTTGGGCGTTTTAATTTTTGCTAAGTATTGATTTTTTGTTCTGATGTGTGCATTGTTCCAAAGTTTTGATTAATGATTGTAATTCTTCTTGGGGAAAGTTTTGTTTCAAGAAATGCTAAATGATGGCATGCATCTGTGTCTTTGACTTTTGGCTTCTACTTCATTATTTGTGGTGATTATTGTGACGGAAGATGGCTGCACAACATTTTGTGAGTTCATCAAAAAAAATTATTTTTATTTTTTCCTATACTTCTGACAATATCCTTTTAATTTCATACTGGCTCTATAATTTGTTGCATCTAGTTGATTTGTTGCATTCACCATAAAATCTTTTAGGCACATTATAGCTTTTCAAACCACATTTGCGTTTAATTTTGTAATATTAGAGTATACATGCAGTGCATTTGTGTACTATTATCATACTGTAGTGCAGACGTAGTGTATCCTTTACTGTATACTGTAGTACTGTATTGTCAACTGTAGCATGTGTCAGTCTGGGGTTGAGATACTATCCATTCTCCAGCCAATTGATCACTGGATAACATAATAGCCATTAAAATATTTAATTTATTCTATATAATATAATAAATATTGCATTTTAATAGAAGAGAATCAAGAGATGGTTAGATTTTTCACTGTATCCACTGCAGGGAATTTTTCCACTGCAAAGGATTCATGCCCATCAGTCTGTTAGTTCAGCTAACAGATTTTGTAACTACTTTCTGTTTCTGTTATAGATGAAATAATACAGAATCTGTTCAACCGAATTAACTCAGATACAACACTCTCTTCACAGTTCACTATATATTCAAAGTTGTAGTCAGAATACAGTGTGTCATTCATTTTATATCTTAAAATCAGAATTTGGTTTATGGTTTGTCCAAGAAATTTATTCCAGGATTCAGTTCATGCTTCTGCTCTAGTTACATTTTCTCACTCAATTTCAATCAAACCTGAAAAACGCATAGATTGGCTTTACACCGTTTTGAAGAATTTTATATACAATCTGTGTTTTTTGCTACATCTTTTAATATATCGTATCTTCAGACTATTATTTGTTGGCCTTTGCATTTTGAAAGTTTTCTTGTAGCAATATTTATTTTTCTTGCTACTATCAATTCTTGACATTTCTGTAGTGAATTTAGCATATATTTGCTTTGATCTTTTCCTTAGTTTCCTTTATTTTCATATCCTTTTCTTTCTGCCCATCATTTACAACCAGTAATTGTGCAGGATGATTTGGGGCATAATGCCTCTATCACACATCTTCCTTCTCGCCCAGCCAGTCGTAATGCTTTTGATGAAAATGATATAATTAGTTCTGCTGAAGCAGAGTTGGCTCATGTACGTCGTGAGTCCACGCCCACTGATGCACTCAGGTCAGGATCAAATGTTCAAGGATCATCTGCAGCCCAAAATGTTGGCTTACCAGCTTCATATTCTTATGCTGCTGCAGTAGGATCTTCCTTGTCAAGAAGCACTACTCCTGATCCACAACTTATTGCTAGGGCTCCCAGTCCCTGCATCACGCCTATTGGTGGCGGCAGAGCCATTGCTTCTGACAAGAGAGCTATTGCCAATCCAGATGCATTTAATGGTGTTTCATCTGGCATCAATGAGTCAGCAGATCTTGTGGCTGCATTGTCAGTGATGAACTTGTCAGCAGATGATGTGTTAGATGGTGAAAACCATTTGCCATCACAGGTTGAATCAGATGTAGATAGTCATCAGAGATATCTTTTTGGTAGGCAAGGTGGTCAGGATCATGGGAAGCAGCAGGCTTATTTAAAGAAATCTGAATCAGCACACTATCAAAATTCAAGTAAGAGCAGCAGGAGTGGATCAGGTCTCAATAATCCACCCTTGGATAGGCAGGTTGAGCTACAAAAGTCTACTGTTCCTTCCAATAACTCATATTTCAAAGGATTGCCTACCTCCCATTTTAGTAGAGGAGGAAGTATGCCACCTCAGTACCAGCCTTTAGATGGTACAAATTCATCATTTACTAACTATGGTATCAGTGGCTATGCTGGAAATCCAGCATTGGCATCCTTGATGACTAACCAACTTGGCACTGGTAATCTGCCACCTTTGTTTGACAATGTTGCTGCAGCATCAGCGATGGCAGCCCCTGGAATGGACTCAAGAATTCTTGGAGGTGGTTTGGCTTCTGGAGCTGCTGCTCCATCTGATGTGCATAATCTTGGTAGGATGGGAAATCAAATTCAAGGCAGTGCTCTACAGGCTCCTTTTGTCGATCCCATGTATCTTCAGTACCTGAGGACATCTGAGTTTGCTGCAGCACAACTTGCTGCTCTCAATGACCCCTCTGTGGACAGGAACTACTTGGGCAATTCATACATGAATTTGCTTGAGCTTCAGAAAGCTTATCTTGGGTCTGTCCTATCACCTCAGAAATCCCAATACAATGTACCGCTGGGTGGTAAATCAGGCAGCTCCACTCCTCATGGTTATTACGGAAATTCTGCATATGGTGTTGGGTTGTCTTACCCAGGAAGTCCTATGGCAAACTCTGTTGTGTCCACTTCTCCAGTTGGATCTGGAAGTCCTGTTAGGCACAATGAACTGAATATGCGTTTTGCTTCTGGAGTGAGGAATTTAGCTGGGGTCATGGGACCTTGGCATGTAGATAATGGGAACATTGATGAAAGTTTTGCTTCTTCTCTGTTGGAAGAGTTTAAAAGCAATAAAACAAAGTGTTTTGAGCTGTCTGAAATTGCTGGTCATGTTGTTGAATTCAGGTATATTTTTTGCTATTGTTCATTTTATGCTGCCACACTGAAGAATTAAATTTGATTATTTTATTGTCATTGGCAGTGCGGATCAATATGGGAGTCGATTTATTCAACAAAAGCTTGAAACAGCTACTACAGAAGAAAAAAACATGGTTTATCAGGATATCATGCCACATGCTCTTGCTTTGATGACTGATGTCTTTGGTAATTATGTGGTTCAAAAGGTAATCATTACTCTTTCAATTTATTATTTTCTTTCATGAATCTTGCGTGAGCAATAGTTGGTAATGCTGTAATGGTATATTGCAGTTTTTTGAGCATGGACTTACATCCCAGAGAAGAGAATTAGCCAACAAACTTCTTGGACATGTTCTGACACTTAGCCTTCAAATGTATGGTTGCCGTGTCATCCAGAAGGTATGGACAATATAAGGTGCTGGTGGCATTAGCTGATATGTATAATATTTTACTCTGTGATTTTCTGAATGTCTTATCAATTTTCTTTTTTTCTTTCAATTATGTATTCCTTTTTAGGCGATTGAAGTTGTTGATCTGGATCAGAAGATAGAGATGGTTCAAGAGCTTGATGGTAATGTTATGCGCTGTGTACGTGATCAGAATGGTAATCATGTCATTCAAAAGTGTATTGAATGTGTCCCTGAAGATGCAATCCACTTTATTGTGTCAACATTTTTTGATCAAGTTGTGACACTCTCAACCCATCCATATGGTTGCCGGGTGATACAGGTAACTTCTCTTCGCTGCTTATATTACTCTTATAATGTACCTTAGATCATTTGTCATATAAGAATACGTTCTATGCGACAGAGAGTGCTCTTATAATGTACCTTAGATCATTTGTCATATAAGAATACGTTCTATGCGACAGAGAGTGCTGGAACACTGCAAAGACCCTACGACACAACAGAAAGTTATGGATGAAATTTTAGGAGCAGTTAGCATGTTAGCTCAGGATCAGTATGGCAACTACGTTGTTCAGGTTTATAATTTTTTCTGACTACATTATTTGGGCTTCTTTCTTATTGTCACAGTGCTGGAAGCATGCTTTTACGGTTCTCATGTTTTTTTTGGTTTACTTGAGAATGATTTTCTGCGGCTGCAAGCCTGCTAGCAATGTGTTTTGAAGTTACTCTCCTTTTTATTGAAGTTTTTTTTTACTGCAAATATGTTAATTGACAATATAATATGAATGTCTTTTCCTTTACCTGCATCTAATCTTTACATGTAATGTCCTTATCAATACATGATATCATGAACCTTTCAACTAGAAATTTACTTTTCTTGTTTATGATTTTCAACTGAATTTATTGTTAATGTCTTTGGAACACATGTGATGCTTAAGCCTCTTGCCCTATTTGCTTTATGCTTTTAACATGCCATCCAAGGTTGGTTCTCTCTCACATGCGATACAGGCTTCTGGTCGCTACTCTCTACTTACCTAATATCCTTTACTTCCTAAATGTGAAATTGTTTGCTATACATGTGGCTTGATCTCTTGCTTTTGGCTCCTTGATTACAGCATGTGCTGGAACATGGGAAGCCTCATGAGCGTTCTTCTATAATAAAGGAATTAGCAGGCAAGATAGTGCAAATGAGTCAACAGAAGTTTGCCTCCAATGTTGTGGAGAAATGTTTGACCTTTGGAGGTCCTTCTGAACGCCAATTACTAGTGAATGAGATGCTTGGCACCACAGATGAAAATGAACCTCTTCAGGTTTGTTTAACTTTCTCTCCCTAATATATGCCTCTCCCTCTCTTTTATTTCAGACAAATTAGAAGGCAATGCTAATATTCATCGTTAGGCCCACTGTAGCCTACGTTTAGGTTCTATACTATCATAAATGATCAGTAATGATCTTCATGATTTCCAATGCGATCGCATGTACTCAACTTACAACATCTGTTGGACTTATTTTCATCCAACATCTTCATGTGATTGAACAGAACAATTTTCATATTTCCAGTCTCGAACTTGGTTCAATAGAAATGTTATTTGTCAGTGTTGTGATGCTTTAGTTAACTTTCACAACCTGTAAAATAGATATTGGTATGCCACTTGTTTAAAGAGGCCCTTCCCTCTTCCCCAGTTTCTCGAAATGATAAATCAGATTCCTTATATACAGGCGATGATGAAAGATCAATTTGCAAATTACGTTGTACAAAAGGTGCTGGAAACTTGTGATGATCAACAGCGCGAGCTGATTCTTTCCCGGATTAAGGTTCATTTGAACGCTTTGAAAAAGTACACCTATGGAAAGCACATTGTCGCGCGTGTAGAAAAGCTTGTTGCTGCTGGAGGTACGTACTTGTTCCATGTTATTCCTAAATTTTTATTCTGACACATTTTTATTTTTCAGCATCCATGTGTGCATTAGGAGCAGTTTCATTGATAGCATGCTCCTACATGATAAATGCATTACACGAGATACATGCATGGAAACCAAGCCATTCTGCTGCTTCTAATTGTATCATTATTATATGCACATTTAATTTCAAGCTTATGGTTATCGTATGTCGAGTTATTTATGATACATAGTTTTATGAACCGGTCATGTAATTTATTGCAGAAAGGAGAATTGCTGCTCAGGCTCCTCCTCAACATGCTTAGGTGCTTAGAAAATAATCTTGTACAGCTAACTGAGGCTAATGTGCCGCTTCTTCTTCCTCTTTCTCTCCCAGATCAAGAGGTTATGTAGCGAATTGGAAATAAAGTGTTCGGTTGTACTGCAAAACTGTACATTTTGTAGCTTTAAGTTTATACGAAGAATTTAAGCGAGATGAGGCTCATCAGATGTTTTAATGCACCCGATGCCCCCTGCAGAGGAGATAAAATGAAATGACTATACAAGCCTTTTTTATGGTGTAAAGATTATAAAATGGTGAAGTAGTTTATAAGTTGACGTGACTGTACAAAATGATGGCATGTGGAAGCCTGTTCTTGTTTAGACGAGGGCAGTTTTTTTCTTCTTTTCTTTTAATCATGTATGGTTATTGACTTTGTTTCCCCCTTTCAAGAGTATAATTTTTGTTGCAAGTTTCCTTTTCCTTTTATTCTGGATATTGATGAATGTGTGGTAAGTCATTACCAAAGTCTCACACACTGTTGGTAGATGACAGAATTTCTGAAGTATGTTAATAGAAGTTTGATTTTCTAGTCTTTTGTATGGAAAGAATTTTGTCTGGAGGGGTAAAATCTATTTCGTCAAAAGATAGTCTTATAATTTTTCGTTTGAGATATTTTACTTTCAGGAAAAAAAAATGTAAGTCATTATTAAATATGTTTTTATTCAATCACGTCTAAAAAGTTAAAGTATCACTAGACACAGGCAAGAAATGAGTGCCATAAAATGTTAGTAAAAGTATTTAGGATAGGTTTGGTTATTTGGAAGGGAAAAGAATGAAAGATAAATGTGGAAAAATATTTATATTAAATTAGAGAAAAAGAGGTATGAAATTTACATTATTTTTTTAAAAAAATTCCCTGATTAATAATTTTTTTCTTACAATCAAATCACTCCTTAAAGTTCTTCTAAACATTCAATAATATAAATCTGAGTGCAACTATTATAGCCCCTTTTTGATTCAAAAGATGTGTTTTTAACGTTCATTTGTATGGCCGCTTTTTGAATCAAAAGATAAAATTTGAGTGTAACTATTATATTCTTTTGATGACTGGTATAAAATTTTAATTAAAATTAGAGTTTCTCTTCAATAATGAGTGTTGGTTTTTGTTGTGCCGGTAAATGCAGTTTTAGTTTTAGTTGAAAAATGTGTTGTTTTAAATTAAATTAATTTGACTCCATTCTGTGACTTAGATGTCAGTGATTGTAGTTTTTTATTACATATAAAAGTAGATTTGGTTTAGGAGGTTTAGCTTATCTTGCTCTTTTATAAACAAGTTGCCGCCAGGAACAAGGTTTTCTTGACTTGTTTTAGAAAAATTGAAAAATACTCTCCTCTCCCTCTAAGGTAAATACATGAATTGAGATTTTAAACAAAAATACTACTTATTAGTCTCATAATCTAACTAAAATAAACACAAAACATTCTCCTATCCCTCTGATTTGCCTACATACTTCATAACTCTCTTATTTCTAATTCATTTTTCTTTCAATACAAACACATGATGTTTATAGACGAATTCTAGCGTGTAAAACACAAACTCGTTTTGCATGGTACAAATTTTTTTAGCCATTAGATATATTATTTTTATATTGAAAGGTTAAATTTTTTTTCTTTTTTTTATCCAATGAAACATAACATTAGTCTTCACACTATTTTATTTTAATCTTTTCTTCTTCCTTTTTTCATCATTTACAAATTTGTCCTTAGCTTCTGTGTTTCTTCCTTCACTTTCATTGCCCTCTGCTGCCTCCCCTCCCTCAACCTCAACGCCACCCTCCTTGCTGCTACATTTGCCACCTGCACCGCCCTCTGTCGCTTTGACCTCTCCCAGAACCTCCTTTTAGGCGCCATACCCGCCACCCTCCCTGACTCCTTCACAACCCTCGACCTCTCCTCCAACAACTTCTCCGACGAGCTTTGGCTAGCTCCGACGATTCCAATATTTCTCCCTCGTCAGCAACCTCCTCACGAAAACCATCCCCTCTTCCTTCAACAAAATCTCAACCCTCAAAATGCTTTGTCTCGCTTACAACACCTTCAATACTAGTCTCATTTCCAACGATCTCGGAAATCCCAAAAATCTTGAGGAGCTCTGGCTTGCATGTTGCAACCTTGTGGGCTCGTCGAAGAGGTAGAGCACGAAGAGGAAGGAACGAAAGCACAAAGTGGAAGGGACAGAGACTCACATTTGGCTTTTTCTTTAAAAACAAAATTGATCCGGTATCATGAATTTTGATTTGTTGTATGTTTTGGCTTGGGATCACTGTCGTTGACTCTTGGTAGTGACGACAAAGTTTGGTTCCTGATGGTGAATTGAGGAAGTGAATCGTCGTTGACTCTTGATGATGACGATGGAGTTTGGTTCCTAATGATGGATGAAGGAGATGACGACAAAAGGATAAAGTGGGAAGGAAAGAAAAAAAAAAGAAAAAAGAAAAATATTAACCTTTCAATATAAAAATAATATATCCAACGACCCATATTATTTTCACATCATACGAAAAATAATGTTTTAGACATACACAATAGAATCTGGCTTCTTTCTTCCTAAACCTAGAAACACCAACGACACACACTCCTTTGAGTTTCTTACACACTTAACTCAGACCAACCAACCCATATTAGCCACAAATTATAAACTACCTTCCTACTACCATTTAGCAAGCAAGGACACAAGCTTGAAACAAATACGTCAATTCTTCGTACTCTCTTTTTTTCACGGTTATACGGTATGGGGGGAGTGGGATTTTAATTCCATGATCATTTTACATGGTTTCATGGGATGGATTCCAAATCAATTATGGTGTGTTTGATATGCACTATGATACTATGATATAGAGAATAACATAATAGAATTACTTGAATAATAAGATAATTTTTATTATGTATATTTTTCATGAACAATAGACAACAAAAGAAAAATCATATAGAATTTACTGAAATATATTTTTAAAATTAATTATCTTAATATAATTTATACTATTATTATATATTATGGAATTTAAAATATAAAATATAAAATATATACAAATAAGTTAGTTAGTAAATGATGTGAATTCAAAATACATGACATAATAAAATTGTTATAATTAATTTATAATGTGAATTTAAATCTATCATTGCTCTTATATATAAGACTTTTTTTTAACTAATTCACTAAAAATACATGTCATGATAAAATTGTTACAATTAGCATATAATATGAATTCAAATCTCTCTTTGCTATTATGTATAAGACTTTTTTTTTAACTAATTCACACATTTTAAGAAAAAAATTAATTTAATTAATTACATAATAATACTTATCAATTTTTATATTATTCTTTTAAGATGATTTTTTATTTTTTTCACTTAATTCTTTCTCATCAAAGAGTAATTTTGTTGTATATTTCCACTTTTTTACAACTTAATATTTCTAGAATTTTTTTGTGTTTTAAATAATCAAAGTCCTTTGTTCCACTATGGTGCAAAAAGAACATATTATATTAAACTAAAATAAATATAATTTTTATAGAATAAAATATGTTTTTAATCTATAAATTATTCAAATGTTTTATTTTTAGTTCTTCATTTAAATGTTGGTTTATCTTCGTTTTCTAATTATTTTTGGCTTTTATATTTTTTATCGCTGTCATTAATGATTAAACTATTTAATTAAATGATGACCTGGCAGTTAAATTTGTGACAGATTTTTTTTTCTGACCACCAGAAGTTGTTTTCATAAATGCAAAAGCGTAATAAGAAATAACGAGAAAAAAAATTCAGGGGTTTAGAGGAGAAAAGGGGAGAGAGGGTGGGTACTGCTTCACACAAACACAACAGTGTCTGCTGCACCTTGCAATGGTTTCGCTATCAACATGGTTTCGCTACATTGCCCACAAGCTCGAGTACTCCGTCTCCCTCAGCTGGAAGGTTCTTCGTCCCGTCCTTTACTCTCTCACCCTTTTTTTCTTCTTTAAATTCTACTATTTATGTGTTGGTTTTTTTATTATAATTTTATTCTTCCTGATAATTGTCAATGGTAGTCATTTATATTTGCTGTAAAGTTTTCCTACTTTTAATTTGCGCGATTCCTGCTTAATAAAAGGAAAATAGAAAGCGGTGTGCTTGTATATTACCCTTGTTTATTATTTGGTGGAGAAATTTCATTTGTGGGAATATCTGGATTTTATGAAGAGGGAAAGAGATTAGAAATGAAATTGAAATTTTCTTGGTTGTCAAATACTATGGTGTTCTGCATAGTGTGTTTGTAATGTTTTCATTTAGGTTCTGGTTTTTAATGTTTTAAGTCTAGTGGCAGATCATGCTTGATGGTCGTGTTAGAGGATTTTGGAACTGTTTGTAACAGAAAAGATTTGGAATGAAATGTGATGCCTCTTATTGATTCTCAATCTGATATATATACATATACAGGTAGTTTACAAACTGCTCTAACATTCCAAAATTAGTTTCCTCAATTTATGATATTTACTCCTAAACTTATGTTATGTATCCCTAAATATAAGATATGTACAGCTGGTTGCATGATATGTGGGATTCATAGTATCTTCATGATATTATAGGCAAGATAATGCTGATAGGTTGTTTCTTTGTGTTGTTATGGAGATCATCACTTGTAAATGAATGCGAGTCTGTATGGGTGTGATGATAGAATCTCTCATTTGGAACATACGAGTATGTTCCAAGAAAGATTTTTTTTGTGATTGTTAGTGGAATTAATGATTGCAAGTACATTTAAAACTGTTTATTTTGCTGTCTAAGTGTTCAGCATGGTAATGATGATGAGAAAGTTCTGTAATTTGGGTCTAAGATAAGATCCTTCTCATAATTGTTCTAATAACTTGTCTTGTTATTTTCAATGAGATCTTTGCTCTTAGTTCATTCAAAAGTTCTTACTCAACATGAGACCTTGTTGAATTCTTTGTCAATAGGCACTCTAGCTTGTATGTTAATTAGATTTGAGGGACAAAGGTTAATGAATGGAAAAAAAATTGCTTGTCCTCAAATCAGGAGTTGTGTAGTTTGAAATAAATCATATTTGGTTTTCTCATAGCAATAGAATGGTGGCTGAAATTTTTCAACATCAACATCAACAACACCTTTAACCCAAGCTAATTAGGGTTGGTGTAAGCTGAGAAATTTAACTTTTATTTATTACAACAAAGTGAATAAGGGGTTGTTGGATAAACTTATGAGGAAGGAAGGAAAAATTAAATAAGCTTCCCCATAAGCTAAATTTAGCTCATGCATAAGTTAAAAATAAGTTTTTGGGGAAGCAAATATGAGAGAGTTTCTACAAATTAGCTGATGCATAAGCTAATTTTTCCTTCGTATTTTCTTCTCCTATTAGTGCTTATGGAGAAGTTTATCCTACATGTCCTAAGTTTAACTGTATGTCTAAAATGCGTTGGATAAGAAGAAATCATAAACTTTCAAACACCTTTTGTTTTATTTATTTTTTTGCCTTACATTGGGTATTGTTCATAATTGTTGGAGGGCATGTGATTTCCAAGATTACGCTTTTATGTTGAGAAGGCTAATCTATTGGTTGTTAATCATTTCATCCTAAACAATGACATTTATAGGAATATTTTTCCTTGTAGTTTAAGTTCTACAACTGTGCCAGTGCAAGGTTTTCCTGTTTTCTGTAGCTGTTTATCACATTGTTAGCACTTATAAATTCCCTCCATTGAAATGATTTTTACTATTCAATGTTTAATGTGAACAGAACTATAAAGGAGGTCAAATTACAGACAGAGAGGTAGGTGATGTTGTTTGGAAAAACTTCTTTCAAGGAAAGCTGACGTACTTGCACTGGAATAAAGGAGAGGAGATGGCCCCTACTATTGATGGAAAAGCAGTAACTCTTGTTCGGAAATTACCAGTTGTAGACCCAACGTAACTTCATACACTATCCTTTTGTGCAAATCTATTGACTGTTATTGTTAGTTGTTTGGTATGGGCCTTCTAAAGCTAGAGATTCAATATACATGCTTTACATAAAAGCTTCTATTTGCTTTATATGCTTTTTTTAGACTCTCGGTATGCTGTATCTTCTTCTTGGATAGCTGTGCAACCCTTGCTTACAAACTCTTTCAGTCACTTATTTTCTTTTCTATGTCTGTTGAGATGGATCCCACTTTTTTTACATCTGGCCCATCATATATTTGTCGTAGTGAACTCTTGAAAAAATCTTTTCTTGTTAAATTATAGTTAATCCATTGTCGCTATTGAACATCTGTGTAACACAATTTATGTTTACCCACTTTATCTTGACAACATTAAATATCACATCATTTTGGTGCTGTATCCATCCAAAATAGCAGAATGGCATAGACATAGATATTTAATCATTGAAAGGAAAAATATATATAGAGGTTGAGTCTATTTTGATCTTTAAGCAGTTTTTAATAATAAAAAAATGAAAATGAGGTAGGGATAATTTTGGTTTGTACCATTCTCATTTGCCCCAACTTCATTTAATTTTGGCACATATAATACATATGATGATTGTAGAAAGAGAGATATTTGCAGAAAAATTTTCATTCATGTTGAATAGTTACAATACTAAGTGTTCATATATACATACTTACAACTACCCATAAATGTTAACAAAGATATTATATTTCTCATAGTTATATGTGTGTGTGATGCTGTGTCCATGTTCTACATTTTAAAATTTAATCCTTGGTTCTATTAAGAGTAAAATTCTCATCATTTTCATACTTACAACTACCGCAATTAAGAGCAGCTTTCCAACAGTGAGCCTTGGTGAAACATTAAGTGTAGCTGCCTTGTAAACCTGGTTGTCAGGTTCTACTTGTGGAAACAGTCTTCTCGCTCAAAAAAAAAAAAAAAAAAAAAAACTACATACCCATTACCCGGAGGCTCCACGCTATGCGCAGGTAAGGGGGAAGGATATTGTATGCAGCCTTACCTTTGCATATGCAAAGAGGCTGTTTCCGGATTCAAACCCATGACCAATAAGTCACCAAGACACAACTTTACCGCTGTATCAGGGCTCTTCTCGCTCATAGTATAAAAAATGGATTTCATGCATCAACTCTCCGCAGACCTTACAATTGTGGGTGGGGCCACTCTATAGTCAGTAAATTGAACGCTGTGAGGAACGCTAAAATGTTCAGATCCCATTTCGAGCACAGATAATAGTTTCTTGTCAATAAGTGGCCCATGGAGATTAGTGTCAAAGACTGTTTCTGTTCAAATGATTTCTCTTAAATGGTTGGGCAAATATATCATAAATGAGTCTAGAGTTTGTGACTGACTGTATTTTTTTGTTGTAACAACATGAACTCCATCATAAATTTGACTATTTAAGTTGGTAGGATTGTATTTGACCCTTTGTAAAGATATTAAAATTCTTTTATTTTCCAGCATTCATCAGTTTGGTAGTTGAAACTTTGAGCTAGTTCTTACCTGTGAGTCTGTGACATATCTTAAATATGGTAAAGTTCTAGTTCAGAGCCATGGTTGGTTTTAGCAAATGTTATGTATAAAATCTATAAATTAGCTGCCCTTCAGTGGTGTGACAAACTTCATACTGATCATGTGCAGTGGTTGTGACTTGTGAGTATTATTTCAATTTTTTTATTTTGTTATTAGGTTGAAGCTTATGGATGGTATGAGGTTTGACTTGTGATCACTCTCCCGAAAAACAGAAAAGGTTGCCAACTGACTGGCAGTTTAAAAAATGTTGAAACTAGGTCTTCCTCCATTTGTTTTTGTTATTCTTTGAGTTCCATAAAAGTTGGAGATTGACTGATGATTGACCTTTCCATCTGGAGCTTATTAATTAGTGTATTATCATCTCCATTTTTTGTTATTGATAATCTGGGCTCTTTGACAGGCGAGTTTTTGTAGGAGATGTTGTGGTTGTGAAGGACCCTGAGAAGCCAGATAGCTACCTCCTCAGAAGATTAACTGCAGTTGAAGGCTATGAAATGGTTTCTACTGATAAAAAGGATGAACCCTTTATTCTCGAGAAGGATCAATGCTGGGTAGTGGCTGAAAATGAAAAATTGAAAGCCAAGGTAAAAGCTGCCTAACTTTGCTATGCCTAGGTGGATCATTATGCACCTCTGCCACAAGTTGAACACTGTTATTGTATTAATGTCATAGTAAAAGTTTTAGATTAAAATATCATTTATCAAGCAATGAGTTATCATTGATATGCAAGTATTCAAGTTGATCACATACTCTTAGTCATTTAAATTTTCTGAAATTAGTGTGTAAGATTAATTTGATAACTAGATTGTTACAGAAGAATGATAAATAGACTCTCAATAGATTGATTGGTTAAAATAATTTTATATGATGAGTTAGTAGAGGTGACTTCACCTAGTGAGATAATACTTTTGTTGTTTGTGGTTGACTTAGTGGAGTTTAAGCCAATACTTACACTTTGGTCAACAAATCTGACATTATTGACTGGATCTGGACTTATTTTTCTGTTAAACCCCCTCTTTTTAAGGCATAAAAATGAAAGACTGCAGCTTATCATGGCAATTCAGTTAAGCAACTTTTGGAATTCAGTTTATGATATGGCTAGAGGTTGTATATGTTTGCGAGTTTGACTTGATTCCCCAAGTGGAAATGTTCAATCCATGTTTTTATTCATTCATGACTTTTGTTTTTCTGGTCATACCAAAATTGCTTATTCCTAAACAATAACCATGGTTGTAACCTGAAGGAAAAACAAAAAGACACCTCTAACAGAAGAAAAAGAAATCACCCACTAACGATTTTAGCGTGAGACTCTCGATATTTGATTATTTTCTATGTAGCACTGTATGGTTAAGTGAGAACTGAGAATATAATTAATTTGAACCTCATATATTTGCTCCTTATTCCTTGATGCCTTCTTACAGCTTTGGAATTTTGTGGTAACCAGTTATCTTTAAACTTCAAAGTGAATGTTTCCACAAAGGCTAATAAATCTGCTGTAATATTTTTGCTATGCTTTTCCCTCCTCAATTGCTTGTAGAACACTAGGAACAATTCATTGTTTAATGCTCCCAACCCAAATTGCAGGAAGCAAAGGATAGTCGAACATTTGGTCCAGTTCAGATGACAGATATTGTAGGCAGAGTCATATATTGCCTGCGAAGTGCTGTAGACCATGGCCGGGTACAAAACAGGTGAACTAAATTTCTTGGGCTAACTAAATTATAATGCACAAAAAATGGGGATGCTCTTTTGAATTGATTGTTGATATATTTTACCCCTTAACCAGTTATTTCGGCATGCGAAAGGATACACCAGTGCTGGAAGTGGAACTTGATGTTGATGAGATGGCAAAGAGTCACAAAGCCTGAAACATTTGTCCGGAGAAACACTAACTAGTTTGCTTTAAGCATGCCTTAGTTTCTTCTTTTGGATTTTCCTTGAAGCACAGATTGAATAATAAAAAATATGATTTTTAAATTGTTGCAATGGGATGATGGTGTTATGTGCATGCTAGGCAATTGGCTAGCTCTTCCCAAGCAGAAATTTGAAGCTGTCTGTGTTAAAGCTTGAGTTCAACATTATTGTATGCTAAGTTCTAGCAAGGACTCCTCTGCCCTTTGTTCTATTCATTTGGCTGTCAAATTGACCAAGTTTGGTCTTTTTTGTTAATGGTCGAGGATGATAGAAAAAAAAAGGCTGCATTGTTAGCAATAATAGTTTCAGATATTTTCATTTTGTGAAGACCTAGTGCCTAGACTGAGTGTTCACTTCTTGCCAATTTGTCTTTCTAGGGAACAATCCTTGATATCTGTTATCTTTAGTCAGTTGAGTGAAAAAGAACGTTCAAGTGAAACTTACCTGGATCTCACCCACACAATCGTTTAAGTCACAATTTATGGCTAATGACCTGCATTAACATGATGCTTGCAAAGGTAGAATTGATTTCTTGGATCCTCTGTTGAGACTATAGATTATCACTTCACAGACGTTTATGGTAATTGGTAAAATTCCAACGTAATAAAAAAAAAAATACTCATTTTTTAATCCACACTTCTTGAAATTAAGACAATTTTTTATTTATCATTTTCTAATACGCAAAGTGCTCTTATAAATATTTTTTAAATTAAATATTTTTCTTTATGACATTTTCCTTTTTTATTTATATCTTAAAAACAACATTTTTAATTAATATATGTATATAATTTTAAAAAAGTTCTCACTTATGCTCAATTTTACTTTTTTATATTAAACTTTGTTATTTCTGTTCTCAAATATAAACTGATCTAATGTGTTTTTTCTTTAAATTTAAGTTTATTATTTTGAGTGACTTATAAATTCAGTATTTTTTTTCTTCTTTTAAAAGCCATACCTGTATTTTTTACAATTTTAAATTTTAATTGCTTTGAATTAGTTATGTGTATATATATATATATATATATATATATGATTTTATATATTTTATTTTAACAAACAAAGTAAACCTTTCATTGATATTTTAAAATGATATGCAATACTTTGTTACGTTATTACATATTTTGGGTTATTAAATTAGTTCATTAAAGATATTAAACGTGATAAAAAATTTATCATAAATTTATTCGTATACTGTAGATTAAAATATTTAATTGTCAGCATTACGTTTATTTGAGTAAACTGAACTTTAAAATTTACTCATAACGTAACAAAACTTAAATAACACAGTGATTAATACTCCTGCTTGATAACATAAATTAAAGATGGTAAGTGAAGAGGTTTGGGTCTTCCAAACAAAACTCTAATGCTTGAATTATCAACAACTTTCGAGGTAAATTTCTATGTAGTTTACATTCTACATTATAATGATTTTTAAATTTTTTTTTCTTAACAACATCTAAATAAGATTTTATATTCATTAAGTTCAGTGAAATTTTTGGATGAAGTAAATTCCAAAAATGTCACAACTACAAACGAAAAAAGTATATCAGTCGAACATATTCAATAACCTTTTCAAAATATTCACAACAATGAAAAATGCTCAAACAAATCCTAAAAAGGTTGACCATGTCAAATATCAAGTAACGGGATATGTTTTTGTCTTTTTTATTGTTAGGTTTCTAAGATAATGTGACAGAAAATTATTTTTATAGTGTTTAATTTTATATGAATAAAATCATTCTTAATTTTTATGCTCTTACAATGAACATGATGAGACGAAAGAGGTAAAAGAAAAACATAGATGATCATCGTGAATTGGTGTTGAATTTAACGACCCATGTTACTATTGGCACACCATTCAAGACGTAACACTCTGACTGAATCACACCATAATGAGAGGGATCTAGAGACGCTATAGGTATGAGACTGTGCAATTGAGGATGACTTAAAAAAATTAATTGATATTACCTATACAACAAAATGTATCTACTTTTCGGTAGCCCATCATTTAAGAACTTCATAGTTAAGCATGTTTGGCTTAGAGTAGTTATAGGATGAGTGACCTTTTGGAAAGTTTTCCAGAAAACGTGAGTGAGGACAAAACATGTTGAAAAGTCTGGTGTTAGTTTGTGGAAAATCAATCATTGATCCTGGAAGTAGGCAAAGCTGATTTTCGAGTTTTCGGAAAAGGCTACCTACGGAGGGTTTTGACCGATGAAGGTTGTGACCAACAAGGATGTTGAGTGAAGAGTCATAGAGTGCGAGCGGAATTAATTGATACTATTTATACCAATAAGATGCATCTACTTTTCGATAGCCCATCATTTAAAAACTTCATAGTTAAACGTGTTTGACTTGGAGTAGTTATGAGATAGGTGACCTAGGAAGTTTCCCAAAAAACGTGTGAGTGAAGACAAAATATACTGAAAAGTCTTATGTTGGTTTGTGGGGTCAGTCATTAATCCTGGAAGTAGACAAAACTGATTTTCAAGGTCTCAAAAGGGCTACCTACGAAGGGTTCTAATCAACAAGGATGTTGAGTGAAGTGTCACCGCATGAAGTATCGTAGTGCGAGAGCTGCTGAGAAGTCGAAAATCAAGGATATTACACAAGAAGCCTTACAAACAAGGACGTTGACTTAATCCCTACGCAAGTGGTGATAGTAAATGCTTTTAGAAGAAAGCAGGTGAAAAACAAATATTTTCACCTTTAAAGAAAAATATGAAACCCTCAAAGGTTTTGCAAACCATAACTTCTCATGCAGGGTATCATATCAATGATAGCTCTGTTATAGAATTAGCACACACGGTGAGTATAATTGTTAAAAATAATTATTTATTGTATTTTTTATTAAAATATATATTTGACTATTTTTTTTTTGTCTGTACATGTAATGGTTAAGTGGATTGCTTGAGCTACACCTACTTCAAATCGTCAGTCTAACCACAGAAGAAGTTTTTGTTTTATCATACATTTTTGGAAAATCAAATGTAGATAAAATGGATATGTAAATTTTTTTAGTTAAAAACTAGTGATAGTTGTATTGAATATGAATTGATATTAACATTATTGATAGTTAAAAACTAAGTGTTTGGTTGATGCCTACCCATGTTTCATTATTTTTTTAATTTTATTTTTTATCTGACACCATTCAATTCAGTTAATTTGAACATAATTTTTACTTGACTTTTTGTTTTTGAAAAATAATATTAACGTATCTTTTAACTTGATAGCATTGTGCTCTTGATTTAATTAAGCCCCCAGCGAAAATGAAAGAATATTATCAAGATTTTTTATGGGTAAAGTTGAATTTTTGACAAAGGTGAGTAACATCAATAAACTTTCATTGTCATTTTATCCTTACATTTTGATAGTCTAATTTTTTTACTTGTGTATGAATAAATATTTGTCTATGAGGAAAACTCTTATTGATTTTTGGTGGTTCTTGATGTGTCGAATAAAGAGATTGTTGTCCTTGACTCACTTTCAACAACATCAAGCAGGGACGAGCGAGAATTCAATGTTAAACTATTAGTAAATATTACTCACTATTATAATGCTTAAAATGAAATTAATTCAATCGTCATTATTAATATAATGATTTTTTTTGTGTAGTCTCAATATATAGAAAAGTTTATTCAACATAAATCCTTCTACTCATGTTCCTCAACAAAGAGATTACTAATTAGTAAATATAAAATTATGCATCGTGAAGGGAGAGACATACAAAAACATGGTTCATAAGTTTATTTATTATATTTAGTTTGTTGAATATGTTCACTAATTAAATTGCAAGTTAAAAATTGGTGATTTTATAAAATACTATGATTATGGTATTTGGGTAGCAACTTGGATGACACAAATGGGTGCAAATAGTTACATAATAGAAGTAAGTTTAAATACTAATTTTAGTTAAGTATTTTATATTATTGTTAAATTTTACAACTATATCCCATTATCAAATAATTGAAAGAAAAAAATTGTTTATAGGTGAACATGGAACAAGAATGTGGCTCGCCTTAGGTTTGACTTTGAAGCTTCATAACCTGAATTGTAAAAAATTGATTGAAAGGTCACTTAATTACCTGAGTTTTAATAAAAGTTGGTGGAATGGGAGCAAAATCTTGATGACAATACGAAGTAACTCAATTGCTTCAATGATGGGCACTGTTCCCTCCTATGTTTTAGTATCAAATGGGCATTCACTTTAGGAAGTTCTCTGTTCTTGAATTTTGATTTAGAAAGGTGGGAATTCGTAAGAGACCATGAGATATGGAACTTAAAACAATGACATTTTTACAATGCCATCCTATTTGAAGCACTGTTTTGCTTACTTTTCCCTTTTCCCTAAAGATTTTGGCTTTGCTGGTGCTCAATTTTCAAGTCTTTGGGTGAGACTAGGAGTACTTTGATCTCCAGGTTGAAGTCGACAAGTAGGGAATATTGCAAAACAACATATACATGAGTTACGCTCAAGATCATTTCTGGAGGATTTTGAGGACTTTGGCCACTTTTACTATTTCAAACTACATGATTTGGTACATGATCTTGCGCTGTATGTTTCAAAAGAGGATGTTCTAGTGGTAAGGCATTTATCAGTTGTTGAAAATGATTCACTAAGCCATGCTTTGTTCCCCAGGTCCTGAAGTGCGAGAACTATACTATTTCCCATCGATGGAATGGGTGTTAGCAGTGAAGCTCTCTAGTTCAGAGCCATGGTTGGTTTTAGCAAATGTTATGGATAAAAACTATAAATTAGCTGCCCTTCAGTGGTGTGACAAACTTCATACTGATCATGTGCAGTGGTTGTGACTTGTGAGTATTATTTCAATTTTTTTTAATTTTGTTATTAGGTTGAAGCTTATGGATGGTGAGTTGTGACTTGTGATCACCCTCTTCCGGAAAACAAAAAAGATTGCCAACTGACTGGCAGTTTAAAAAATGTTGAAACTAGGTCTTCATTTGTTTTTGTTATTCTGAGTTCCACAAAAGTTGGAGATTGACTGATGATTGACCTTTCCATCTGGAGCTTATTAATTAGTGTATTATCATCTCCATTTTTTGTTATTGATAATCTGGGCTCTTTGACAGGCGGGTTTTTGTAGGAGATGTTGTGGTTGTGAAGGACCCTGAGAAGCCAGATAACTACCTCCTCAGAAGATTAACTGCAGTTGAAGGCTATGAAATGGTTTCTACTGATAAAAAGGATCCCTTTATTCTCGAGAAGGATCAATGCAGGATAGTGGCTGAAATGGAAGATTGAAAGCCAACAAAGCTGCCTAACTTTGCTATGCCTAGATGGATCATTATGCACCTCTGCCAAAGATTAATTCAAGGTGGATCATAGTAAAAGTTTTAGATTAAAATATCATTTATCAAGCAATGAGTTATGATTGATATACGAGCATTCAAGGTGATCACATACTCAGTTATTTAAATTTTCTGAAATTCATGTGTAAGATTAATTCGATAACTAGATTGTTACAGAAGAAATGATAAATAGATTCTCAATAGATTCATTGGTGAAAATACTTTTATATGATGAGTTAGTACATGACTTCACCTAGTGAGATAAGAGCATCTTTAGTGGTAGATCTTAAGTAAAGATCTTGAGCTTAAGATTTGATCTTCACAAGATCTTCCAATAAAGGAAGCGGAGGGATTTCCAACATGGAGAATGGGTTCTTGTACAAGATCCCTCAAGATCTGCACATTGTTCAAAAAAGAATAAATTTTATCTCTCTTTCTCTCTCTAAGATCTCAAAATGAGATCTACCATTAAAGGAAAAAATTAGAGAGATCTTTAATCCTATGTGGTACTATAAAGTCCACTAAAAAGTGGTCTAAGATCCCAATTTAAGATTTACCACTAAAGATGCTCTAAGACTTTTGTTGTTTGTTGTTGATTTAGTGGAGTGTAAGCCAATTCTTACACTTTTGTCAACAAATCTGACATTATTGACTTGATCCAGAATAATTTTTCAGTTAAACCCGTCTTTTTAAGACATAAAATGAAACAGACTGCAGCTTATCATGGCAATTCAGTTAAAGCAAGTTTCGAATTCACTTTATGATATGGCTAGAGGTCGTATATGTTTGCGAGTTGACTCGCATCCTCAAGTGGAAATGTTCAACCCGTGTTTGAATTCATTCATAATGTGGAACTGGATGGTTGGGCATCAATTGCATGAGCTTGACAACAACAATAATTTAAGTGTGGTCCTAGATAGTCTTATATGCATTATGCAATTACGAATCTAAGCATGTGCCTTGATGGTCTGCCCAAAATGCAATGTATATTGTAAAATGGGGAAGCAATACATTGTGCATTGGTGACTTCCAATGGATCTGTGTACGAATCTTGGATAACTCTAAATGTAATAGCAGCATGAATCTTAAGCATGAGCTTTAATGGCTTTAAACACAATTGCAACATGAAATTTTAACTATTTATTGGTAGTGTAAAATTTGGATGGTATGTGTTGTTCCTTGATGACTCCAAAATAAACAGTAATAAGAATTTTAATTCATATTGTAAATTTGAGACGGGATTTTGAGCTTTGGTGAACTTTAAACTCAATTGAAATATTAATTCTTTATTCGTAGTTTTAAATCTGCAATGTAAATTTTGAGATAATATGTTGAGTTTTGATAACCCTTTGAGAAAGTTGCAAAGTTAGAACAATTTCAATTTGTGTGCGAAACAACTCAGATAATGATGAAGATATATATTATGATCAATAAGCACCATTATATACTTAAAGTGATTTTTATTGTTGATATCTCCTTATAATAATTAGAATGATTATGTTCTTGAACTTAATGTAGCATCAAGCCTGGTTCTTTTTAATTATGCTTGTTCCAATACTGGCGGAATATGACTAGTTATAGACTTTCCAGAAGAAACAACACTGAAATGCTTATATTAAATGAGGTTTATATTTGACAATGGGCAGCCCATTATGCGTAATAATTTTGTGCAGGTATTCACTTTCCTCAACTGCTGTTCCATTACTTTTGCATTTCACAGGAAAATAAAATTGAAATGAAATTGTAGTATGAATCTTTGTCCATAATGTAAACTGAGATGGTATGTATGTGGGTTGATGATCCTAAAATTCAAATCCAATATGAATTCGTTATAAATTGGGATGATGTGCTTTGTGCCTTCTTTATAAACTATTTTGCAATGAAAACATTTTTAAGAAATTATTTTTTAATATATTTTACTATATTTTTATGTAAGAAAATTTAACATTATTATATAAATTATAGTAATTAACAAAATTTTAGTATATGAAGTTATCAAACAAAGAGTCAAAATATTATTTTATTGTAAATATATTAACTAATTAAATTTAAATTAATGTTTCATACAAAAATTTCAACTTCCTAATATAATATTATTCAACAAAAATATTTATTTCTGAAAGTATTTAAATTTATTTTATATGATTTATAAGTAAAAATAATTTATAGGACCTAACTAAAAGTATATAAAAAGAAATGTTGAGTCTTAGGGAGTAATCTCATTAAATACTTAAAGAAATAAATTTGGCACACAATAATGTTA
>PYAF01002692.1:158831-191036 GCA_007407185.1 Glycine tomentella | reverse complement strand
AATTTAAAACTACTTTATAATAAAAATATATTTGCTAAACTAATTTTAATATACTTTATTATATTCATGTAAAAAATAAAAACTATTAATAAATATTAATCAACAATTCTTTTGTGCATGAAGTTATTAACCATAGTGTCAAAATATTATATAAATATTATTCAATGAAATTATTTAAAATGAATTTAAATGATTTTTCAGTAAAAAAAAATTATAGGATTTGAATGTAAAAATAAAATAAAATTGTTATGTCTATGTGAAGAAGTTGTGTTAATAATCGGATAAAGAAATTTGTTATCTATAATGATACAATCTACAATCTGACTCGATCAAAATTATCTTTCCATGAATGATACTTAATGATATTATTAATGAAGTAATTTTAAATTTTTTAATAATAAAATTATATTCAATAAATTATTTTTAATATATTTTATTATATTATATATTCATACAAAAAATTAACATTATTATATAAATATTAATTAACAGTATAAAGGTATTAAACAAAAATCCGCAATATTATTTTATAAAAAAAACTGAATAATTAGATTTAAATTAATATTTAGTATAAAATTTCAAATTCATAATATAAATATTTTTTATGAAATTATTAAAATTATTTTAAATGATTTATAAGTAAATTTTCATATAGAATCTGAATGTAAAAATAAAATTGTTGAATCTTATAAATATAATTGTGTTAAATACTAGATTTTCTATCAAGTATATTTATTTTTTTCTCTAATTCTGGATAATTACTATTATTTTTTTATAAGTATTATTTGAAATGAGGATATTATGAATTTTATTTATCAAAATGGGATTTTTTTTGTAAGTTTTTTCATATTGGATTGAGGTTGAAAAATCATTTTGGATTTGTCCACGAAAGCGTCCATTCAGGAAAGGATTATATATTTTAGTTAAATATTTTGTTTTAGTTTCATCGTTAGATAATCGAATTCGGTTTTCTAATATATCTAGATAAATAAATTTCTTATCCATAACTTTTGCCCTATTTAGAAATTCATTGCTCAATTTGTTTCTTTTTTCCTCATTAGTATAGCTCCAATAATTAGACAATTCATCATAGGAAATTGGATCTCTTGTGAAGAGATCCAAGAAATAAATTTATTATCCATAATGATTTAATTTGATTCGAGCATGATAGTCTCCCGATGAATATACTTACATACCATTAAAACTAAAATTAATTTAGTTTATGATATTGTTGATAATTTAATTTAAAATTATCTTATAATAAAATTATTTAATAAATTATTTTTAATGTCTTTTATTAAATATTCATGTAAAAAAATTCATATTATTCTATAAATGTTAATCAACAAGATTTTAGTATATAAATTTATTAAATATAGAATTAAATTTTTATTTTAAAATAAATATATTAACTATTTATAGTTAAATTAACTTTCAATATAAAAAATAAACTTCTTTATATAAATATTAGTCCACAAAAATATTTATTGATAAAATTTTTTATATGTTTTATAAGTAAAAAAAAAAACTAAATTGTTTAGTCTTAACGATGATATTGTGTTAAATATTCAAAGAAATAATTTGTCACCTATAATTTCTCTACATAACTCAAGCACAATTTTTTCTCATAAACTATACTATAAACATTTCCAAGTGTTGGTTTCTTACCAAAAAAAATTAAAAACTAACTCAATTTATGATATTATTTATGAAGTAATTAAAAACTACTTTGTAATAAAAATATACTTTTTTCGTCTTAAAAATAAGTGTCACATTAGGAAAAAAAGTTATCTTAAATAAGTGTCATATTTAGTATTTCAATGTAATATTAATTATTTTTATACTAATATCCTTAATATATATCACTTTAGCTTTCAATACAATATTAGTCCTAAGGTTAGTTTTGTAAAATTATTATTTTTTTCATTTATTTATTAGTTTTTATTGGCTATTGTAAACTAACTTAGTTCGACACTTAATTTAGAATAGAATGAATATTTAAGAAATTAATTTTAATTTATTATGTATTTATGTGATGTGTAAAATATCTTAAGCTTCTATAAGGGTAAATGTTCCCTACCCAACAATAACAATAAATTCAAAAGTTCGGATAACAAACCTAGAGGATCAGTTGTATTTCCAAATAAAATCAAAATTTATTAAACTGACAATAGAGATGATTAAAAAAATTATTTAAATATTTTTTTGGTTTTGATTTTTATAAGAAAGCAATTAAACTAATATAAATAGAGGTTATGAGTTATGATAAGAGTGACCAAGGATTATGCACTAGTACCAATTTCTCTTAGTCATAATGAAATTCCTTCCCCAGTCAATTCATTAATCTATCAATTTAAGTCAAAAGATAAAATCAAATCTAGGGATTATTAATTAAAGATTAACTAATCTATCAAAAATTATTCAAACAGTTTGATCATGCAATTTAGTATAAAATATTTTCTACTTAGATCTACCAATTACATGCAAATGCTCACTGATATGTAATCGATTGGGTATTTTAATGGTCAGTTTCAAATAAACATTAAAATAAGGAAGAAAATTAATTAACATAAAATAATAAGAAATTCCAATAAGAACAAAAAGAGGAGTACAAATGGACAGTCACGTCATAATTTCCAGACTAGGAGGACTAGCCACTCATAATCAGAGCAAAACTAACAACCCTATAAAGATTAAACATACACATACCAATAAGCAGGAACAATGATCACGATCTATCCTAGCGGTGTTATCCACGCTCTTCTGCTCTTAAAATCTCTCAAGATTCTCCTGAATTTTTAAAATATAAGAAAAACTGAATAATAATCATTTACAAAGACAAAGACCTCTATATATAGCTTCCAAAGGACAACTGCATAAAAAGACGCACTATGACCATGGTGAGTCCACCACTGTCGTGATCATAAGCGACATTGAAGCCTTGGACCATTGTGGATTGACTATAACTCTTTTGGTTGACCACAACCTTCATGATTCAACCACGGTCAATGTCGAATCCTTGACGCTATTCTTGGAGGATTGTTATCATCTAACTATTGTTGTGTTGATTACCATCACCATGGTGAATGGATCACGACCGTTATCAAGTAAAGGATCTTCAAATCTTCATAAATTAGGGCATTTTCAACTTTTTAACTCAATTGAATGATTATACTTCTACAATACAAAACTAGTATTTAAGCGTGAGTTCTGTCAAAAACATACATGCAAAATGTCACAAAAACTCACAAAATACGATTCAAAAAATGGTTTATTATTATGTAAAAAAAAATAATTATATAAAAAAATTTTAGTATATGAAATTATCAAACATAGAGTCAAAACTTAAAATAGTATTTTGAAGTAAATATATTAACTAATTTAATTTAAATTAATGCTTAGTTTACATTTTTTAACTTCATAAAAAGAAACAAAAATGTAAAAAAGAAATAAAAGTTATAAACTAAACAAATGAAAGAGTAGAATAAAAGAACTTAAAAAGAATAAAAGAAAATTAGAAACAAAGAAAGAAAAGAGGCGGAGATAAGAGATAGAAGAGAAAATAGAGGGGGGGGGGGGGGGGGGAAGAAGAAGAAGGAAAACAGAGGAGGGAAGAGGGAAAAGGGAGCGGGAAACTGAGTGAATCAGGAAGCGACACATGGCACAAGGGTCTGGTTTTTTCATAGTAAGTGGACTAGAAGCTCATGGACATTGGATAAGAAATAAGATGAGTTTGAAAGGTTTTCTTCTTCTTTAGTTTTTTTTTTTTTTTTTTTTAAAGGCTTCTTTTGTGGTGGTTTTTTTTATTATACTTTTCAAATCCTTTCTTCTTGGATTTCTTTCCAGATTTCATAATTTTTTTTCTGATATGAATTCAACAAACCATGCCACAAAACGATTTTCCTTCTAACGACGTACACATCCAAGACTAATTTTGTGGAACATGAAAGGAAGTAATCAATCATGCATGGATCCAATATGATCGATTCTAGCCTTTAGGTGCCCTGCTACCATCTTCATTAGTGCCTACTAGAATTTATCAATGTAACATGCTAACACCCTGAGGATGTAGATTAGACGAGGATTCAAATTATATTGAACTGACTACATAATAAAGACAATTATCTTATTTGGTGTAGAAATTTATTATTCAATTGCTTTTAAAAATCACTCACAATTACAAATATTTATTGTCTAATAGCTTTTCAATATAACAATTATTACAACTACATCTAATTAAATAAAAACAAAAAAGACAGTTAACACACACGACACACAGTGCCTTTTTTTCAACTAGTATTATGTAAAATCAATTTAACTTACGTAAACTTATTTCATTAATATTAAAAATAAATAAAAATACCTAAAATAATAATTTTTTAAAATATAAAATTATAAGCTATAAGCTATGAGCTAAAAAGTTTAAGAAGTGTTTGATAAAATTATATGATAAGTTAGTTAACAAATCATATTATGTAAAAGGATATATTTAATATTTCTAATAACTTATTATCTTAAAAAGTATGACACAATTTTTTAAAATTTTATACTATAAAGCAATGGTAAAGATTTGATAATTTTACTCATATTTTTTAAAATAATTATTTCAAAATATCTTTTCCTTTTTAAAAAATATAGAATTAAATAAAATAAATTTATAGTGTTTAAAATTAATTTTTAATTTTTATATATTTTAAAATAATATTTTTAAAACAAAAAATGTTTTTTTCTTCTTCTAATTTTGATTTTTTATCAACTTTTATTTAGTTACCAAATATTTTAAATTTAATTAAAAATAAGCAATGTAATAATTCATTGAAATAAATAGTTTTACATTAAACAAAACAACATATTCTTAGGGAGGGAAGATGCACTCAAGATTAATTTCATCGTCAATCGAAAGGGCCAAAATTTGTGCAAATACCTCAAAGTCTCACAAAAAAAATTAAAGAACATAATAATAGTGATTAAAAACCAAAACAAGATAAAAAAGTAAAAATACAAATTTCATAATACTAACAAAAAAATATGTCATCCAGTGCTAATTTCTCATATTAAATTAGCAATATTAAAATAAATAAATTATTTAAAATTAAATAAAAAAGTAAAAATAAAATAAAATAATAAAAATAATATTGAGAAAAAAAGCTAACAACTTATAATCTACCAACAATGGTTAATTCAATTAACTGAGACTTAGACTCCTTAAACATATGGTCATACCCAAAGATTTGAATTCTGACTAGTGCATATGAGAAAATCATTATTGAGAGAGAACAACCAACCTATGAGTGTTAACATATTTCTAATTTCTCACATAGGTTTAAAAATCTCGGTGATCGACCGATATACTTTGAAATCACTGACCGAGATACTCATTTGAAATCACTGTTAGGAGGAAACAAACTCACCTATGAGTGTCAATAGATACCTCATAGCAGTTTCAAATTCACATGGACCTACATGATATACTCTTTTGCAATCATATGCATAGAAAGAAAAATATTAATTTAGAGCAACTACAATATTTGCATATATGGATTGTTTATTGGGTTTTGTAATATTTTCCATAAATTTAAACACTTCATACAAAAAATACTCAATTATTAAGATTGTTAAAATAAATTATAATTTAATTTTGTAAGTTTTACAATATTTAAAAAATATATTATTTATAATCAATAATATTTGTATAATTAACTTTATATCATCTACTCTAAGGAATAAAAAGTTAAGTAATATTGTTTAATATTAAATAATTCGTGTAAGCACCCGTTAGAGATAGTCTCATAAGCCAACAAAAAAAAAAAAAAAAAAGTGGACTATCACTTGGTGAATTAGCCTAATGTTTTGGAAATACTTAAAATATTCTTGATATTTCCGTGATTCATAAATAAAATGAAAACTTTGCTAACTTAAAAAGAAGAAAAATAAAAATACAAACTTTGCTAACTTAAAATATAAAAATGCAAACTTTGCTTCCTACTATCATCATCTGTATTTAATCCTCCTTCTAATTGAACAAAACCCTCAGGGTTCTTGTAAAAACTAATCGCCGCCGGATTGATCTGTTGTCCTTTTTTTATTATCTCAGTGTAGCATTCCTCACCCAGTGTTTCTTCTTCTCGCAGTTCTTTCCAATTTTTAGAAATTTCTTGTCTATAATTATGGAAACCAATTCTGGGGAACTTAGAGTGAATTTCTCAATCTCATTTTTTACTTGATTATTGGGGTAGTTCTGTCTCAGCCTCAGAAGTGACATCGGTTCCGTTTTTACAAGCAAAGCTTTATTTCTTCTTTTTCTTTTTCCCCAGTAACTGCTAGTTAGAATTTTGAGAAGTTGTTAATGTGGGGTATGGCGGTTTACGCTCTGGGATGGGAAAAGTTTGAGTTTTTGTGTTGTTTTCTGGATTAGGGTTTGATTTCTGGTGGTGGGTAGTGATCAGTTTCTGCTATATGAGGTTGAAGATTAGTGGGTGGTGATCAAGTTGAGATTTTGAAAAATGTTGTCTGAATTGGGAAGAAGACCTATGCTTGGGAGTAACGAGGGTTCTTTTGGTGATGAATTGGAGAAGGAGATAGGGATGTTACTTCGTGAGCAACGCAGACAAGAGGCTGATGATCGTGAGCGAGAGCTTAATATTTTTAGGAGTGGATCGGCGCCTCCAACTGTGGAGGGTTCTTTGAGTGCCGTTGGAGGGTTGTTTGCTGCTGCTGGTGGTGCTCCTGCTACTGGTGCTACTGCTGCCTTTTCGGAGTTTCGAGGAACGAAGGATGTGAATGGGATTGCTTCGGAGGAAGAGCTTAGGTCTGATCCAGCGTATCTTTCATACTACTACTCCAATGTGAATTTGAATCCTAGGCTGCCACCTCCTTTGCTGTCAAAGGAGGATTGGAGATTTCAACAAAGACTTAAAGGTGGAGCTTCTTCTCTAGGTGGAATTGGAGATAGGAGGAAAGTGAACAGGACTGATGATAATGGTGGAAGATCGCTTTTTGCTACCCCACCAGGTTTTAACATGAGGAAACAAGAGAGTGAGGTGGATAATGAAAAAACAAGAAGTTCGGCCGAGTGGGGTGGTGATGGACTGATTGGTTTGCCTGGACTAGGGCTGAGCAAACAGAAGAGCTTTGTAGAAATTTTTCAGGTGGCTTGCTTCTTCTGCGCCATTGATTGGTTAATCAACTCAATGCTGCATCGGTTTCTATCTTTCCTGGATTGTTTGATATAGCATTTTGTGTTTTCATTTCATCTGTGACCTATGACTAATTGATGCATATGTTGTGAGGCTAATTGTGCATATGATCTTTGGTCGTTTTATTTTATGCTAAGTATTGATTTTTATGTTCTGATGTGTAGTATTGTTCCAAAGTTTTGATTAATGATTGTAATTCTTCTTGAGGGAAGTTTTGTTTCATGAAATGCTAAATGATGAAATGCATCTTTGTCTTTGACTTTTGGCTTCTACTTCGTTATTTATGGTGCTTATTGTGAAGGAATATTGCAGCATAACATCTTGTGAGTTTATCAGAATGTTTTTTTTTTTTCCTATACTTCTGACAATGCAGTAAAGTTGTGCCTTAGTGATTTGTTGGTCATCGGTTTGAATCCGAAAACAGCCTTTTTGCATATGCAAGGATAAGGCTGTGTAAAATATTCCTCCCCCTTACCTTCGCATAGCGAGGAGCCTTTAGGCAATGGGGTATGTAATTTTTTTTTTTTCCTTCTGACAATCCTTTATGATTGTCCTATAGAAGCTATCCTTCTAGTTTCATACTGGCTCTAAATATTTGTACTTATTGTTTAGTTTCATCAAGTTGATTTGTTGCATACACCCTAAAATCTTTTAGGCACATTATAGCTTTTCAAACCACATTTGTGTTTAATTTTGTAATATTAGAGTAGACATACAGTACATTTGTATACTACTTTCATACTGTAGTGCATACATAGTGTATCCTTTATTGTATACTGTAGTATTATATTTTCAACTGTAGCATGTGTCAGTCTGGGGTTGTGATGCTCTCCAGTCTCCAGTTAATTAATTAATGGATAAAATCATAGCCATTAAAATATTTAATTTATTCTATAAAATATAATATAATAAATATAGCATTGTATTTGCTGCTGTGAAATTTTCCACTGCAAAGATTCAAGCCCATCAGTTTGTTAGTTTAGCTAACAGAGTACGTGACTTCTCATTTCTATATCTGTTATAGCTGAATTATTATGGAATCTGTTCAACTGAAGTAATTTAGTTACAACAGTCTCTTCTACACAGTTCACTATATATTCAGAGTTGTAGTCAGAATACAATGTGTCATGTTTCCAAAAAAGAACACAGTGTGTCATTTATTTTGTATCTTCGTCCCTTCTTTTCTCTTACTTTCTCTCAGTTTAGTTCATGGTTTCTCCAAGAAATTCATTCCAGGATTCAGTTCATGATTCTGCACCAGCTACATTTTCTCAGTCAATTTTAATCAAGCTTGAACAAGTATAGATTGACTTGGGTTTAGTCCCAGTAGTTTTAAATATTTCTGTATACCTCCGTCTTGAAGTGGAGTAAATGTTGATTTTGATCCTGCAGGTTGTGTTTTTTGCTATATTATTTGATTGCCATTGCCTTTTGAAAGTTTTCTTATAGCAATATTTATTTTTCTTGCTACTATCAATTGTTAACATTTCTATAGTGAATTTATCATATATTTTCTTTGATCTTTTTCTTAGGTTTCTTTATTTTCATATCCTTTTTCTTCTGCCCATCATTTACAACCAGTAATTGTGCAGGATGATTTGGGGCATAATACCTCTATCGGATGCCTTCCTTCTCGTCCAGCCAGTCGTAATGCATTTGATGACACTGATATCATTAGTGCTGCTGAAGCAGAGTTGGCTCATGTTCAAGGATCATCTGCAGCCCAAAATGTTGGCTTACCAGCTTCATATTCTTATGCTGCTGCTGTAGGATCTTCCTTGTCAAGAAATACTACTCCCGATCCACAACTTGTTGCTAGGGCTCCCAGTCCCTGCATCATGCCTATTAGTGGCGGCAGAGCCATTGCTTCTGACAAGAGAGCTATTGCCAATCCAGATGCATTTAATGGTGTTTCATCTGGCATCAATGAGTCAGCAAATCTTGTGGCTGCATTGTCAGTGATGAACTTGTCAGCAGATGATGTGTTAGATGGTGAAAACCATTTGCCGTCACAGGTTGAATCAGATGTAGATAGTCATCAGAGATATATTTTTGGTATGCTAGGTGGTCAAGATCATGGGAAGCAACAGGCTTATTTAAAGAAATCTGAATCAGCACACTTGCAAAATTCAAGTAAGAGCAGAAGGAGTGGGTCAGGTCTCAACAATCCATCCTTGGATAGGCAGGTTGAGCTACAAAAGTCTACTGTTCCTTCCAATAACTCATATTTCAAAGGATCGCTTACCTCCCATTTTAGTAGAGGAGGAAGTATGCCACTTCAGTACCAGCCTTTAGATGGTACAAATTCATCATTTAATAACTATGGTATGAGTGGCTATGCTGGAAATCCAGCATTGGCGTCCTTGATGACTAACCAACTTGGCACTGGTAATCTGCCACCCTTGTTTGAAAATGTTGCTGCAGCATCAGCAATGGCAGCCCCTAGAATGGACTCGAGAATTCTTGGAGGTGGTTTGGCTTCTGGAGCTCCTGCTCCATCTGATGTGCATAATCTTGGTAGGATGGGAAATCAAATTCAGGTCAGTGCTCTTCAGGCTCCTTTTGTCGATCCCATGTATCTTGAGTACCTGAAGACACCTGAGTTTGCTGCAGCACAACTTGCTGCTCTCAATGACCCCTCTGTGGACAGGAACTACTTGGGCAATTCATACATGAATTTGCTTGAGCTTCAGAAAGCTTATCTTGGGTCTGTCCTCTCACCTCAGAAATCCCAATACAATGTACCGCTGGGTGGTAAATCAGGACGCTCCACTGCTCATGGTTATTATGGAAATGCTGCATATGGTGGCGGGTTGTCTTACCCAGGAAGTCCTATGGTAAACTCTGTTGTGTCCACTTCTCCAGTTGGATCTGGAAGTCCTGTTAGGCACAATGAACTGAATATGCATTTTGCTTCTGGAATGAGGAATTTAGCTGGGGTGATGGGACCTTGGCACGTAGAGAATGGGAACATAGATGAAAGTTTTGCTTCTTCTCTGTTGGAAGAGTTTAAAAGCAATAAAACAAAGTGTTTTGAGCTGTCTGAAATTGCTGGTCATGTTGTTGAATTCAGGTATATTTTTTGCTGTTGTCTATTTTATGCTGCCACACTGAAGAATTAAATTTGATTATTTTATTATCATTGACAGTGCGGATCAATATGGGAGTCGATTTATTCAACAAAAGCTTGAAACAGCTACTACAGAAGAAAAAAACATGGTTTACCAGGAAATCATGCCACATGCCCTTGCTTTGATGACTGATGTCTTTGGTAATTATGTGGTTCAAAAGGTAACCTTTACTCTTTAAATTAATTATTTTCTTTCATTAATCTAGCATGAGAAATAGTTGGTAATGCCTTAATGGTATATTGCAGTTTTTTGAGCATGGACTTGCATCCCAGAGAAGAGAACTAGCCAACAAACTTCTTGGCCATGTTCTGGCACTTAGCCTTCAAATGTATGGTTGCCGTGTCATCCAGAAGGTATGGGCAATATAAGGTGGCTGGTGGGTGTGGCATGAGCTGATATGTATATGTTTGACCCTCTGTAATTTTCTGAATGCCTTATAATTTTTCTTTTGCTCTTTCAATTATGTATCCCTCTTTAGGCCATCGAAGTTGTTGATCTGGATCAGAAGATAGAGATGGTTCAAGAGCTTGATGGTAATGTTATGCGCTGTGTACGTGATCAGAATGGCAATCATGTCATTCAGAAGTGTATTGAATGTGTTCCTGAAGATGCAATCCACTTTATTGTGTCAACATTTTTTGATCAAGTTGTGACACTCTCAACCCATCCATATGGTTGCCGGGTGATACAGGTCAGTTCTCTTCACTGCTTATATTACTTTTATAATGTACCTGAGATCATTTGTCATATAAGAATACCTTCTACACGGCAGAGAGTGCTGGAACACTGCAAAGACCCTACGACACAACAGAAAGCTATGGATGAAATTTTAGGAGCTGTTAGCATGTTAGCTCAGGATCAGTATGGCAACTACGTTGTTCAGGTTTCTAATTTTTTCTGACTGGATTGTTTGGCTTCTTTCTTATTGCCATAGTGGTGGAAGCATGCTTTTATGGTTCTCATGTTTTTTTGGTTTACTTGAGCATGATTTTCTGCATGTGCACTCTTTGGCTGCAAGCCTGCTATCAAGTTTTCCATTGAGAAACAGTTCTGGTAATCGTTTTTCTGGACCTTTGATGGACTGTAGTCACACAATTCTCATGTCACAATGTGTTTTGAAGTTACTCTCCTTTATATTGAAGTTTTTTACTGCAAATCTGTTAATTGACCATAAAATATGAATGTCTTTTCCTTTGGCTGTCTTCTAATCTTCTTTACATATAGTGTTGTCCTTGTCAATAAATGATATCATGAAACCTTTCAACTCGAAACTTATTTTTCTTGTTGATGATTTTCAACTGAATTTATTGTTGATGTCTTTGTAACACCTGTAATGCCTTGGTGACTAATTGACTATTGTTACTAGTTATAATTCTTTATTTTTATTATAGCTTCGTGCCCTATTTGTTTTATGCTTTTAACATGCCATCCAAGGTTGGTTCTCTCTCAAGCGATACAGGCTTCTGGTCCCTACTCTCTACTTCCCTAATATTCGTTTACTGCCTAAATGTGATATTGTTTGCTATATTTGCTATACATGTGGGTTGATCTCTTGCTTTTGATTTCTTCTCTCCTTGATAACAGCATGTTCTGGAACATGGGAAGCCTCATGAGCGTTCTTCTATCATAAAGGAATTAGCAGGCAAGATAGTTCAAATGAGTCAACAGAAGTTTGCCTCCAATGTTGTGGAGAAATGTTTGACCTTTGGTGGTCCTTCTGAGCGCCAATTACTAGTGTGTGAGATGCTTGGCACCACAGATGAAAATGAGCCTCTTCAGGTTTGTTGAACTTTCTCATCCTAATGTATGCCTCTCCCTCTTTATTTGAGGCAAATTAGAAGGCAATGCTAGTATACATTGTTAGGTCCACTGTAGCCTACTTTTAGGTTCAATACCATCATAAATGATCAGTCATGGTCTTCATGATTTCCAATGCAATCACATGAACTCGATTTACAACATCTGTAGGACTTCTTTTCATCCAACATCGTCATGTGATTGAACAGAACAATTTTCACATTTCCAGTCTTGAACTTTGATCAATAGAATTGCTACTTGTCAGTGTTGTGAATGCTTTAGTTAACTCTCACAACCTGTAAAATAGATCTTGGTTTGCCACTTGTTCAAAGATGCCCTCCCTCTTCCCCAGTTTTGCAAAATGATAAATCAGATTCCTTTTATATACAGGCGATGATGAAAGATCAATTTGCAAATTACGTAGTACAAAAGGTGCTGGAAACTTGTGATGATCAACAACGCGAGCTGATTCTTTACCGAATTAAGGTTCATTTGAATGCATTGAAAAAGTACACCTATGGAAAGCACATTGTTGCCCGTGTGGAGAAACTTGTTGCTGCTGGAGGTACTTACTCCTTCCATATCATTTCCTAATTTGCATTCCCACACGCTCTTTTATTTCAGCATCCATGCACGTGCATGTGCACTAGGAGCACTTTCATCTGAAAGCATGCTCCTACTTGAGATACACGCATGAAGACCAAGCCATTCTCCTGCTTCTAATTGTATCACTAATATGCACATTTAATTTCAATCTTATTGTTATCATATGTTAAGGTATTTATTATATATAGTGTATGAACCGGTCATTTAATTTCTTGCAGAAAGGAGAATTGCTGCTCAGGCTCCTCCTCAACCTGCTTAGGTGGCTTAGAAAAATAATCTTGTACAGCTAACTGAGGCTAGTGTGAGCTGCTTCTTCGGTTGTGTAGCGAATTGGAAATAAAGTTGTCGATTGTACTGCAGAACTGTACATTTTGTAGCTTTTAAGTTTATACAAAGAATTTAAGCGAGATGAGGCTCATCAGATGTTTTAATGCACCTGATGCCACCTGCAGAGGAAGATAAAATGAAATATGACTATAGAAGTCCATTTATGTTGTAAAGAATGTAAAATGGTGAGGTAGTTTATATAAGTTGACGCGACTGTACAAAATGATGGCATGTGGAGACCTGTTCTTGGTTTAGACGAGGGCAGTTTTTTCTTCTTTTAAAGAATGTAAAATGGTGAGGTAGTTTATTCAATCACGTCCTAAAAGAGAAAAGCACTCACAAGAAAGGAGTGGTATAAAAATCTTTCAGTAAATTACACAAACTTTTCTTGTGGTATAAAGAAATTGCTCACATCTTTTCTTCTTTTTTAAAACATATATAGAAAATTTAAGAAAATTTATCAAGTCTTTCCTTTGTTTTTAAAATATATATATAGATCTCATATTATTATTGCTGGTATGAAGTTTGGTTATGTGATTTTGTGTTAGATAATTGATAGTTTAGTCGGAATAATTTCATTTGGTTTCTGAAAACCTATTATTATTCATTTGGCTTATGCATTTCTTGGAATGAGGTTTTTAATGGTTTTGTTGCTCAGAGAAGTGTTCATCAGTCTTATAAATTTATTGGTATGATAACTTGATTAGGTTTTCTGCAACATAATTTTTTTCTATCAAAATTATCCCATAATTGAAGAAGGCAAAGGACATTTTTGAAGGAAAAAAATAGTCATTAAATGTCAAATGTTTGGATAACATTTAGGGAGATTTTTAGGTAGGTTTTAAAAATTGAGGAGAGATATGTGTAATTTCTGTAAATCTTATAAGAAGTTTGTATAGGTTTTACGAAAGAAGGAAATACATATATTTTCTTTAAATTTCATGAAAAATTGGTGTAGTTTATTAAAAAATGTTTGGATAAGGTTCTTATAAAAGCATTGCGTTTTTAACGTTCTTTTTCATGGTTCCTTTTTAAATCAAAAGATAGAACTTTAAGTGCAACTTCTTATTTTCTTCTGGTGACTGGTGTAAACTTTTAATCAAATTTAGAGTTTTACTTCAATAATTAGTATTGATTTTTGTTGTGCAAGTAAATAAAGTCTTAGTTTTAATTTAAAAATGTCAGTGAATGTAGTTTCTTTTTATTACATATGGGGTTTTCTCAAATCAAAATGTTAGGAGGTTTAGCTTATCTTACCTTTCTTAAACTCAATTATGCCGGCATAAACAAGGTCTTCTTGACTTGTTTAATAAAAAAAGCAATGCGAAACAGGTTTCTAGTTACTAATGGCTTTCACCTAATCATCTTCCTCAGTGCACTTCTAGTCTCTACGTCTATTTAGTTAGATAATTAGGCTTCAGGCAATAAACAGATGACACAATGGAAGAAAAAAAAAAGCAGAGAGATGTAAAAATGACAAAGACCTCTCTACTACCCGTTTGTAATCTTCTCCTATAAATTAGAAGAACTATTTCATGATTCAGAATTTCTACATGTTTATAATGGATAAAATTTTAGGTGTCATAATTTTGAATTTTAGCTTAAAAAGAAAATTACAAAACTCGATTATGTGTCATGTAAAACATAAAACTCAATTGTGACATAATTTTGATTTTTATTAGACGATTAATTTTTAGGTGACATAATTTTGATTTTTAATTTTAAGAAAGTATAAAACTCAATTATGTGACTTGTAAAAAATTATAATTTTTAGAATCCTAAATTATATAATAATTTCTCCTAAATCAGATGATAGTATTAGTAGTTTAGTAGGAGAAACTATTAGGTGTGGTTTTTTTTTTACCAATATACATACTCTCTCTGCTCAATATTCCGTTCTACATCGCTTTTTGAAAATATTTTCCATTTTATACCTTTTTTTTTATTTAGTTGAGAATTCGGAGTTGGTGAACCCGATTTTTCAACTGGATATTTATTTTTTAAAATTTTTTATCAAAAAATATTTATTTTCTTTTTAAAAAATTATTTTTTAAATTATTTTTCAAAGTGAAGAAGTCGGAGATGTCAAACCCAACTTCCAATTGGTATTTTTTTTAAATAATTAATTTTAAAAAAAATATTTTTAATTATTTTTAAATAATAAAAATATTTTTGATTTAATAATTTATTAATAGTCTTAAAATGAATAAATAAATGAAAAAGTAATTAAAGAATAGATTGATTAAAAATACATATATAGTTATCACATCCCAATTATATTATATGAAAAAATTAAAACATTCAAATAACAAAAAATATTAACAATTAAAAAGATAAACATAATAAAAAAATAAAAAAATAAAAATAATGAAACATATTAATAATAATAATTGAAACATGAAAATTATATCTAATATAATTATTTTAAAATAATTAATTTTCAAAAAAATATATTTAAATAAAAAACCATTAGTTGGGAAGTCGGGGGATGATCAACCCGAAGTCTCAATTGAATAAAAAACAGGTGTAAAATATGGGAAAATATTTTCAAAAAGTGGTATAGAATGAAAATATTGAGAAGAGAAAGTATGCATATTGGTAAAAAAAAACCACATATTCGTGTTTTGCTAGCATCGCATTAATTGATCCTAACTTAGTATCCTATTCCCATCCAGTAAAAGATTTGAAATTATATCTGTGAGCTTTTTTTAGTGTTTTTATTTTGTGCCACTTGTATCTTCCACGGACATCAAATAAACAACGTTATCTACTACTTTTTGTTTATTTATTTGTTTTTAGATTTGATGAGTTTTATAATTGCAATACCAGGTGGCACAAGCCAACTTGCATATTGAATAATGCAAGTCTTGACACTAACTTACAAGCCATTGTTTTCCACGAATATTACAAGACCGTCAGCACATTTAAATATTGAATACTATATTAATTAATGTCTTATAAAGATGATTACAATAAATTTGTATGCTGAACGAGTGTTTAAAAATTCTTTCAATATGATTTTAAATATAAACTTGGTTTATTTTTATCTTTTGACGACAGAAAGATTGGAGATATTATTCAATATTCAGTGGAATTGGCAAAGGTCACTACATCTGAAAGTAAAAACTAAAAAGAGGATATTTGATGGGGATAATCATATCAGTATTTGGTTAATTTTATTTATGTTTCAATTAACAATTTGAGACGCTATGCATACATTAAAACGAAAACAAATAGTTAACACTATTTTATTTCGATATAAATTACAACGTACTCGTGAAGAAAGAAGTTTTTTGAGAATATAATCTTCTAAAAAATGCTAACAATAAATTCTAGATTAAAACTAGATAAAATATTTATTTATTTCAATTGATTATATATACATTTTCTTTTACAATTTTAAACACTTTATATATATAAAAATATTATTTTTTACTTTTGATATTAAAAATGGATGCATGATACACTAAATATTTTCTTTTGCTGTTTATTTGCCAATTGATAAAGAAAAACCTTAGTGTCGTGTCATTATGCTTTACTGTATTTAATTTGTCTTTTTGACTATGACTGTGCAAATTTGATTTAAATTTTACTAAACTAGTATGTATATTAAAAAATGTAATCTCGGATGGGATAAGTCATATGTAGGATATGGAATTTCAAAACTAAGTCATACACTTTTTGACTTTGATGCATGGGACAATTCGTTTCTCTACATTTTTTTTTTATTTTTCTACAAATCAAACAAATCGATATCTTCTTTTATACCAACAACAAATAAATCTGTTTAAATAAATTTGAATTAAGGAATCTTTTTTACTGTTAATGTCAAATCTAATCAGGATATAAAATCATATCTTGATTAACAAAAACATTACACATTAGTATTTGAGATATTTGTATTATCTAACTGGATAATTTATATTATATTCTTTATCTCTTTTTATTCTAGTGTATGATAGACTCATAATTTATTTCATCTATCTGTGTTATTATTTTCATGTTTATTCATTAACTAATTCATAATGATATCAACTTTTTTAATACTTAAATTTATAACTTATTTATTGTTGTTCAAAACTTATTTATTTAATGTTCTGCTCTTAATTTAAAAATAATTTTTAATTAAATCTTATAGTAGTTATGCATTAACAAATGTGCGAAGCCAATCGAATTATGCACGAATTACATACAAGTAATTTATGAAACCAAAACACTCATTCATTGTCATTAACTTTTCTTTGTGCTTAGAGCATCTTTTCTTACATTTTTCTTTTCAGTAGAATAAATCTACGTGACAGATAAAGTTTTTTAAAAATAAAATTTGTATTTTTTACAAGAAATGAAGAAATTATTTATTACTAATAAAAAATAATATTTACCTTGAACATAATAATATTATAATTAAGTGAAAATAAAAAATATATATAAATTTTTTAAGTTTCTTAAAAAAAATTAGTATTAAAATTAAATTATATATAAACTTTTTACAATAACATAATACTAGAAAATTCAAAAAATCGCTTAAAAAATTCTTGTTAGAGTCCCAGTGGCGTCCTATGATTCTCTGTCACCTAGTTACCTTTATTCATCATAAAAAATAGTGCGTTCTGTTCTGTTCTGTTCTGTTCTGTTCTGAAAACCCATACCAATGACCACCGTTTCTTGAATCACCCTTCCAGCTGTCTGCCTCAACTCAAGTACTTGCTTTCGGCTTTTGGAAACTTTACGCATTCTCTCTTTTTTTTTTTCGTCTAAAAGGAAAAAGCTCCAAAAGGGTATTTACTTGTTGACGTAACAGGACAACACAACACGTCGTTCCCAAAGGTACCTTTTCTTAATGGTTTTTTCATTTTATGCATGAGTACACCAAAATAAAAAAATAATATTTTTTTGTTTAAAATAATTAAAAATATTTTGAAAATATATTTAACATTCCTAATTTCCTATGTATTGTACTATTGTAATTTTTTTCATGTACTATTGTAAAACTTCGTCCCCCTAATACGAATGATGATCATAGAATCAGTGAATAGTATTCGGCCGTGGACATCGGTCAAAAGAGAAAAAATCTTTAGCATTTAATCCATTTATGATATTTACACTATTATTTTTACCTTTATGGTTGACATATATAATTGAAAATAAGTGCAGAACAAAATTAGTAATATTATTTCTATTTATTTTGCAGTAAATAAAACTATTAACTAATTTCAAATATTTTGTTTTTATATGTCTCAAATGTATAAAAAATGTTATACAAGATATAAAAAAATGTTTTGCAAGAAAAATGTTATACAAGATAAAAGACATTTTTTATACAAGATATAAGGAAATGTAGTTCAACATCTGGCATAAATGTATATATATCTATACATACATTAGAAGTTTCGAACAATTACGCTTTCTTTATATGCTGGCATAAATGAATAGTGATTTTCTCCTGAACAGAGACATGGTTTATCCCTATTGAGCAAAGACATGATTTATTGATATGGGTGTGTTACTAAAATTCATACATGTAACTGATATAGAAAGATGAATGCTAGAAATCTAGAGGACCTTTATATGCTTTTTGTCTGATACGACATTGACAAAGAAAACATTTTGTAAAACACCCTGTCAACTTCAATTGAAGAACTGTTTTCCTTATGATGTTAGAGGTGGCATTGACTCGTTGAAGTTTCTATGTCACCTAACCAGCTGTGCTGGAGTATCTACTGAAGTACCCGAGTGAAGAAGAGCTTTTTAGAGAATATTTTCAGAGAATAGAAGTCCCTTTCACATAACTAATCACACTATCTTGAGATTGAAGAAATTTATCAGCTCATGCTTATCCATCATGGTTCTACCTCTCTTACTTTATTTACTATATTATCTAATTCTCCAATGCACATATGCATATTGGTTGTGATCCCTAGTCTTACTCTTAGGTCTCATGCCTTTACCATGAAATATAGTTCAACATCTTGCATGATAATATATATCTATACATACGTTAGATCAATTATATTTTCTTCATATATAGACATGATTTTCTATTTGAACATAATCAATTTTCGTTCTTACTAAAAGAACAATGATTTTCTCATGAATAGAGACTAGAGATTTAGATGATCTTTACATAAATTAAAACAGACACACAACAACAGCATTCGGGCACTGAAAGAATGACTCCCACTATCCAGCTGGTTAGTGCCAACGATTGTAGCTGATGACAAACACTTATGAAAGCCTTAAGCAACATATCCTATATATATGGAGACGCAAGCAACACAGGGAAAATGGGCTTTCATTTTATACACAAATTGATGATTTTTTATTGATTGTCCTATGACATTCAGTTGATGCACGAAAGGATGCTTGCTTGAAGGAGGGTGATTGAGTCTTTTACTGCTTGTTCAGTTTGTATTTTTGTTAATGTGATCAATTAACTTTGGCAGAACATGCTTGTTGTCTGGGGTGCGACCGTGAGTGTGACATGAAAGGTACAAGATTAAAAGGTACACTGCTATTTCAACAATGTGATTGACTGGCACCATTCTGGAATTTCCTAAAGATATGGTCTTCTATCTTGACAATAACGTTCCACAAGATTTTATGAATTCCTAATCTCTTATCTTATTGAGAATTGATTTTGTTATACAATGGAACATACATTATGAATTAGTTGAAAAGAATACTCCAACTTTCAAACATTATCTATTGAAAAGCTATATCTTATTGTAAATGACTAAGGAAAGTCTCTTATACAATTAATGTGATGTCTTGGATGTATCTTGTTTTAGGAGGAGATATTTAATATTTTAATGTAATGATTAAATTGTTATATCATGATATCATACTATATCATTGTAATCATGTTATTGTGGAATTCATTTCATATTTAAATTTGTGAATATCTAATCTAATGGTGGAGCTAGGCAAGTTTACAATTCAATTTTTTCTAATATTGGAAGGACATATTGGTGATATATTTCTTGATTTACATTTCGGACTTATTCATGCAATACTATATTTTTGATTTATCCATACACTATTATTTGACAGAGTTAAGTAATAAGAAAGGTTGAGGAATAAGGTTGAACTCTAACATCTCAAAGGCCGAGTTCGAGCCTTCATATTTCTCAAAGGCTGAGTCCAAGTCTTCACATTTCTCAAAGATCGAGGTCGAGCCTCACATTTCTCAAAGGCTGAGTCTGAGCCTGACATTTCCCAGAGTTCGAGTTTGAGCCTTTATTTTTCTCAAAGGCCGAGTTCAAGCTTTCACATTTCTTAAAGGCCAAGTCCAAACCTCACATTTCTCAAAGGCCGAGTTCGAGTCTTCACGCTTCTCAAAGGCCGGGTTCGAGCCTTCACTTTTCTCAAAGACCGAGTTCGAGCCTTCACATTTCTTAAAGGTCGAGTATGAGCCATCACATTTCTCAAAGGCCGAGTCCAAGCCTTTAAGTTTTTCAAAGGATGAGTCCAAGCCTTCAATATTTCAAAAAAGGCCATTGAAATTTAAATTTAGTATGTGTGTGTGTGTGTATATATATATATTGAAGTTGATACCAATTCCTTTTTTTTATCATTATTCTAAAACTGATAATTAATACTTTCCAATATAGAAACAATGCTCAATAAGATGTGTCGAAGTTGATCAAAACATTACACAAACGAAATTGAGTATTCATTCAAAGTTAGATTAGTTTGTACATAACGAAACCATATCTACACAAAAGTGCACAAAGGAAGAGCGTTGGAATTCACTTCATTATCCTCCTCTTCTTTTTCCTTAAACATTTGTGACTCCTTAATGAGCTTGTTGTTTTTCACATCATTGTCTACATTAAATAAATCTATGTCAACTCCAAGAGCTAACACATGTGCTTGATGTATAACCTTTCGAAAACCTTCCCGATGACCGATAATAACATGTTTCTTGGCCTCAAGTAGCTCAACATCCGAGTTATCCTTAGTCGAAATGCTTTGTGTAAATCAACACTTAACTTACCAACACTTTGTTTCACATGGCGACTCTATCTTCAACGATCTTCTTATCACTCTCTACAGTTTTACTTCTTTCCTGCTCACAGCCAATTGAAGAAAAAAGTCACCGGCTAACTTTTTGGCAACAACCTTTTTCATGGCTTCCACCAACCTCTTGCCAACATTACAACTTAATCAATTTCATTTACCATTTTATCATACTTACATGTCCCAATCGGCACATGTTATATGCCTATTCAAATCGATACACATTATTCATCATTCAATTTCTACTCAGAAACTTTATTATTTATCACCCAGTTCCTCAATTGCAAACATGTTCATTCATTTTGAATTTTGCAATTACATTTCAATTATTACTCAATTATGTTATATTCAACATACACTTACATTGGCTTTTCAACCTCATTCTTTTCCATCAAGCCACTTCGACTTACAACAATCACGACTTGTGGGGTCATGTAACATCTTGGTCATACACAAAACTTGATTAACTTTTTCATTAAGCCACTTTGCACAAAATGTGCTCGTGTGGCTTAAGGCTTATGTAATGACCAAAAAGTAATGGATAATGATCTTCCACCCCACTTATTCACAACTAGGTAACTTTTCATTCCAATAATCAACAAACTCTACTATTATAAATAAGGGAGTACACTATAGATAAAAATATCTTCTAACTCTAATATAATTATTCACTCATTGACTTGAGTGTCAGATTACTTTTACTTTTACAGGTATCACCCCACCACCCTAACTAAAGAACTCAAGATACCGAGTAGGAGATCAAATTGTTGGTGAAGATGGACCTCAAGAGCACTTCAAAATCTAAAAAGAACATATACCATCATGCATAATAGTATTTCTTATGAGAGGTGTGCAATATGGACTCCGTGTTTGATAGTTGCAACCTTATCGACTACAAGAGTAAAATACTCTTTGATACGTCTAAAGATTATTTTGTAACATATTTTTAGTTCGCGACACTTCAAATTTACAGTTGATTACGATTCCCAGTTTTATTGTCTGCATAGTATTTAAAACATGTCATATAAACAAACTTTGTAAAATATTAGTTAAATAAAAAATGCCAAATTATTATTTTAAAATACCTACGCTGATATGAACGGGAATTTTTCACTTTGTTGTCACTTGACTCATTTTAAAAAAAATATATTATTCATTACTTGTTTAAACCAGTGAAATGATTTTCAAAAACTATGACTATATAAATCTATCTCATTAATCAATACAAGTTTATAATTATGTCTAAACAAAAAATGAACGCTTCCTTTACTCTATAATAAAAAAAATGCTTTTAATATTTTTCAAAGAGAATTAACATATAGATATTGCCTGTTTGTACGCTACTTAAGCATAATGAGTTACACTCTTAAAAAAAGTATACTGACTTATAATTAATTGATAATTACCATTTTTAGTTTGAAAAATAAACTTGGAATTGCACAAATGGTTGGCCGGTATAGTTGGTTTAAGATAAAAAATTAACGTATTTGGTATTGATGGCATAGCACAAACAAAATTGTCTTTAGTTGAATTTCTAATAGTTCTTTATTAGCATGCGCTTAAGGTTATGTCATGTCAATTTCTTTAACATTTTGTATGGATGATATTAGAAATTCTTAAGATTAAAATTCTTAATAATTCTTTAAACAGATGTTCAAAAATGTATTTTCGTTTGGAATCCTTAATATTAAAATTAAAAATAAAATTTTAAGCTTATTCTTAATGACTTTCTAATTAATTAACTCAATATAGTCTACATTTTGTTTTCGATAAAATATAGTTTACAATTTTTCCTATTATTTGTAATAATAATAGACAATGTTAGTTTATAATAATTCACGAATCCTATTAAATCAACTAAATTAGATAGATCCTCATAACATATAGTCTACAAGTTTAATATTAAAAAAGTTTAATTATCAATTTAATCTTCAAATTATTTTAAACAATTCAATTTATTCCTAAATGGTTAAGAAGTTTAATTTGGTCTTAAGTTCTTAAAAATTTAGAAATCAAATTGATTATTTTTAAGAATTTAAAAATCAACTTAATCCCTAGATTATTTTAAATAATTCAATTTAGTCCTAAATTTTTAAAAGGTTTAATTTGATTATCAAATTTTTAAAAATTTAGGAATCAAATTGATTTTTTTTAAAGAATTTAAAAATCAACTTTAAATCTTATAAAAATAATTTAGAGGAAAAATTAAACTATTTAAAATAATTTGGGGGTGGAAATTGATAATTAAAACATAAAAAAAACAAAGTATATGAATCATGAATTTCATTGGTCCTAGTCGCATCACGAGGAGGAGGGCACTTGGGCAAGGCGGAGGCACGTGTGTTTCGTTTCATATTAAGCGAGCGAGCGAGGTGGTAAAAAAAAAAAAAAAAAAAAAAAACATCAAATCCCAAAAGTACAAATAATAAAGAAAAGAAGAAAGATAGATATTTAGAGGGGGAAAAATATCTGGCTAAGTCGTCCACGTTGGCACCACCCCAACACCCATCTGGAATAAGATATTGCACTTTTTCTCTCCTTTTCACAATTTCCCCAAAATTATTATAATTTAGAAAGAAAAAATAATTAGCAGCATTATTTCATTCATCTTTATTCATTATCCCCCCCTCACTTTCCTTGTCGCAACCACACACCCACCGCCGAATCTCCCCAAATATCTTCACAACACAAGAAATTGAATTTGTGTTTTCCTTTTCCTTTTCTTGTTTCCTTCTCTTCTATCTATCCAAATCCAAATCCAAATCCAAATCCAAATCCACGCTCTTTAATTTTTTACTCTTCGGATCCAAATTCTATACCGTAACGGTTTCAGTTTCACATAAATATCTGTCTCTGTTTGGGTTAAGGACATAGAAGGGTGTGTGAGAGACGGTTATATTTTTAGTTGTTTTACGGTTACAACTAACCGAATGGGGGAAGAGGTGAAGACGAGCGAGTACGACGAAGAGCGCGTGATGGAGTGGGAGGCGGGTCTCCCAAACGCCAACGATCTCACGCCTCTCTCTCAGCCGCTGATCCCGCCGGAGCTCGCGTCGGCCTTCAGCATCTCGCCGGAGCCCCACCGCACCCTCCTCGAGGTCAACCGCGCCTCGCGCAACACGCTCTCCACAATCCGCGGCGGCGGGAGCGTGCACCAGGCCTTCTCCTCCAACAACAGCAACAACCACCACTACGACGGCGACGGAGACGGCGGCGACGAGGAGGAGGAGGACGACGCTGATCGCGACGGCTCGGGGTCGGATTCCCGGAAGCATCGAAAGATCGACTGCGGCTCGGCGGTGCGGACGGAGACCTCGACGGTGAAGCGGCCGCGGCTGGTGTGGACCCCGCAGCTTCACAAGAGGTTCGTGGACGTGGTGGCGCACCTCGGGATCAAGAACGCGGTGCCAAAGACGATTATGCAATTGATGAACGTGGAAGGGTTGACCCGCGAGAATGTCGCGAGCCATCTCCAGAAGTATCGTCTCTACCTGAAACGGATGCAGGGCCTCTCCAACGAGGGCCCCTCTTCTTCGGATCAGTTATTCGCTTCCACACCTGTGCCTCAGAGTTTGCATGAGTCTGCTCCTCCCAGTGCTCATAGCAATGGCCATGGCCATGGCCATGGTCATCTCCCTGTTCCCATGATGTCCATGCCATATCCCCCTCCCATGATGTCCATGCCATACCCCCCTCCCATGATGTCCGGCATGCCCCATGCCCATGGCCACATGGGCATCCCCATGCCTAATTCCTCCGCCACCTCAGCTTACCATCCTTATAACATGTTGCATCAAAGGGATTGGCCTCACCTTGCTCCTAATGATAAATGAACCTCCAAGGTCAGCCATCACCATCATATGGAAAGTCAATTGTTTGAAATTTGAATTGAATACAATGTTATAGAACGTGTTATATGTTTAAATTGGTTCACTTGAGAGAGAATTGAATGCTCTGTTTTCTGTATGGCTTGTTGGTTACTTGATTATGTTAGAAGTAGGATGAGCAATAAGCACGTTGCTGTTAATGATAAATGAACCTAAGGTCAGCAGCTATCACTATCCTATGCAAGGTCAATCAGTTAGTGGTTTGAATGCTCTGTTGAAGAACATGCTATTTGTTTTAATTGCATTTGGCAGAAGATCGAATTGAATAGCATTTTCTACGTGGCTTGTTAATTGTGTTAGAACTAGGAGGAGTAATAAGCACATTTGTTTGCTCTGTTGAGGTACTGAATGCTTATGACATCATCTTTATACCAAATGATTGATGATGGGATTGGTGGCTCACTTGGTAGAGAAATTATTACATGGTCTTAAAGTACTGTTTGCTCGGACAATCTGCACGTGTGATGGATAACTGTTTATTAACACTTTTTTCGTAAATTGAAAAGTTCAGTTATGTATGTGTGTCACAAGAGAAATTTAGCTGAGACTATGAACACGTGGTCTTTGATCATGTAATAATTTCTCTACTATGCGATTCACAAGTTATGCATCTGTCTGAGATGCAGTGGAATGATGAACTAGCTTTATGTTGTTCGAATTGATTTTTGATGGGAGTAATATTTGCTGTTTAATGTGGAAAATGTATTTCATTGGATCTTCGTGTGATATTTTCTTTCTCCTTTAGGAGGTTAGATATTTATATCTTCTTTGGAATTTATATTGTCATTTGATTGCCTAGATTCTTAGACATTCTTGGATATTGTTGGTGGTTGATTGTGTTTTTAATACCACCAAATCTACTTTTATGGCTTTGAAAAGATAGTAATGTATTTTCTTTTGTAGATTCAAAGGCTTGATTATTGGTAGTGTAGCTTTCTGAGAAGGGAGGAGCTGCATTGATAATTACCCTGTAATTCACACAAATGGATTATTGATGAAGTATATGAATAAGACTATATGGAGCTAGATTACAATCTGAATCAGTAGTGTGTACCTTGTGGGAGATTTACAAACTTATTGGTACACATCTCTAATTCCTGTCACCTAATTGTATGACGAGAATTCTGGCTTATTTCTTCTGTTCTGCCTAGACAGCTTATTCTAAAGTAAATTCTTAACTAGTTCTCTGATTCATAAATTATAGATTCTATTATATTGTGTAATCCTGAATGTGTTAACTCTCTTTTTCAGAACCATTGAATAAAAGAAAGACTGAACAACAGACAGCAAACATTTATACCGTGCTCTGGCATTAAATGTTTTTCTTTATCTTATACCTCTTGATCATTATTTCCTTTGAAAGAGATGTTCCATTTTTTTTAATTGGGTGCTGTAGGTTCTCGTGTTAAAGAAATGTTACACTGGGAGTGGAACGGGGATTTGTACTTTGTATAACACACGTACACACACACATATTCCAAACTGGGGAATTCTTGTTTAACCCATAACGCAATTCACGCGTCTCCTTTTACCTGTAGAATTTCAACTTGACTTGCTGACTTTTTGGTGGTAATGAACAAACGTCAACCATTCTATGGTTTAATCGATTTAAAGAGTATGCCCTCTTACGAGAAAGGCAAAACTCTATTTTGAGCAAAATAAATAGGAGTTTGGGGAAGATCGATATTCTAAGTTTTTTATTATACTAATACTATTGAACCCGTTCATCTTAAGAAGTGGATAAGGCTTGTTTAAGTTTGTAAATTCTCTAATTTGCTTTGCGAATTGAATTTCTCAAGGAAATGTTAAAAAGTAGCTAAAAGATTCAAAGCACAAGGAGATCTAGTTGGAGGTCAATTAAAGGAGACATGAATGGATTATAAGAAAAGGCACCCAATGTCAACATCCCCTTTAAATAAATAAAAAAGAATAACGGGAGTCTTGAAGTCATTCACAAAGGCGCAAATGCCTCTAGTGGATTAGGTTTCTTGGAGAAAATATAAAGTTTTAGGTTCCCCTAGTAATGCTTCAAATATAAAAAATGGACCACAAGTCGTTTTCGCCTGAAAATAAAACTTGGTGAAGAATGAAGCAAATTATCCGTTATATGTTTTCAAGAACAAAACTTGCTCCAGTCCTGGTTCACTCCTTTGCAAGTTTGTGATATGCAATTGAAGAACTTGTGCCATGTGTTACCCATTGCGGGGTTTGTTTGAAAAGAAGTGGGGGTAAAATATTTTTTAATCACTTTTTAAGTATTTAAATATACCAAATTACCAATATAGGGTAGAGTTATTAAATAAACAGCAAATTTCACATTATTAGTGTTTCGCAAGTATTCTTTATAATTAACATTTTGTTCCTAATGATGAGGGGACTGAAATGAGATGAAATTAAATGAAATAGAATAAAGTTACCATTGTCATATTTGGATTTTACAATATAATAGAAAAAATGACTACCTCCATTCATACTACCCAAACAGGAGAAAAAGAAAAACTAAATGAAATGGAATTCTTTTCCATCACATCATATTTTAAACAATCCAAAGTATCGTCTAATTTCATTTCATTTATTTTAATCCTTTTTTTTATCAACCAAAAATATTGCCTAAGGGATGGAATGGAGTGGAATGACGCTTCCATTCATCCAACACCTTTTTCTTTACCTCCAATTTGGAAGCTATGTATGGGGCTATCTATTCCATTATAAAATATATTAATCTAGACAATGGAATGGTACTATTCCTCTCCTTTTCCTTCCATCTCGTCCCATCCCCTTCTACTCTATTGAATATCTAAAAAGGATGCAGACATATATCGACAAGATATTGTTGATGTCCAATGGTGCATCTTATGGAACTGTTGCCTCATGAGGAGCACAAAACGATACATCCAAAATTGTCCTGTAGGTGTGCCATTCTCTTCATGAAGAAGCAAAACCTATGGCCTCTACCAACGTATAGTGTCATAATTTTCTATCCAACTGAAACCTTTAAGTTTCCTGAGTTTTCCCTTCTTTATCCTTTTCTTGACGACCCTCTCAAACTTTCCCCATTTGCCAGGATCAGCATATAGGCTGGACAGCAGAAGACGGTTTGCAGCACTCTCAGGCTCTTATTGCATTAGATACATAGCAGCCACTTCCGCAAGCTCCACATGCCCATGATTTCTACAAGCAGCCAGTAATGCACCCCACACAAATAAATCAGGTTCATTATATGATTTGTCTTGATCATGCAATAAGCTTCGTCGAGTTTCCCTGCTCGACCAAGAACCACCATGCACGCATAATGCTCTAGCCGTGGTTCAATACTGTATTTTTCTTGCTAATCTGAATAGCCTCTGCCCAAGTTCAATATCTCCAACATGACTGCATGCAGTGAGTGCTGCCGTGAAAGTTAAATGATCCAGCTTGGCTGCCCTTTCCTTTTCCATCTGATTGAAGAGCTCAATAGCTTCCTTGCAATACCGATGATTCGCATAACCAAAAATGTTAGAGTTCCACGTAACGGTGTTCTTCTCTGGCATCCTACTAAACAAATTCCTCGCTTCAGAAATGAACCCACATTTTGCATACAAGTCAACCAGAGAGCACTTCTTACATATATATCTCCCTCCACCCCGGTCACCAAAGCATAGCCATGAATCTCTCTACCAACCCTAACTCTTGCTGCAGCAGCACAAGCAGGCAAAAGGGTGCTTATAGTAGCGGAAGTTGGGCAGAACCCATGACTCAACATTTGCTTAAACGTATCAAATGCTTCCTAATTACGAAAGTTCTGCACAAAACCAGACATAACAGAAGTTCATGATACAACATCAGGCTCCACTCCATCTGCAATCATCAACCTAAAAATCTCAGACACCATTTCCTTGGTCACCATTCTGCGAAAACCCAGATATCAAAAAGTTAAAAGTTACCACATTTGGCTTCAAACCCAATCAACTTCATAGTGGCTCCTAACCAAGTGCCTCATTTGTAGCACCCTGTTGAACATACCCAGGCAACAACAGCATTTAGAGCTACAGTATCTTTAACAGTCATCCCATCAAACACCTTGCGCGCATCCTCAACTTTCGCACAGTTGGAGTACATAACAATCAAAGAACTGGACACAAACGAATCAAGTTCGAACGAACACTTCAAAATGAAGCCATGTATTTTCTCTCCGGTATTCGATCCCCGACGTGGCCGCAAGCTTTGAGGACGCCGGGGATGACGAATACGGAGTTGGGCGTACGCCCTTGAACGGATTGCATCTCAGAGAACACGGCGAGAGCGTGATCGTAGAAGCCGCAACGAGCGCAGGAGCCAATGAGAGCGATCCAGCGGCGAACATTTGTGGTAGGAATTTTGTCGAACAGTTTCCGCGCGTGGGAGAGTTGGCCACAGCAGGCGTACAAGGATACGAGGTTGGAAGCAACGACGTTGAAACGAGCGAAACCGTTGGTGATTAGGTGCACGTGAAGCTTCTTGCCAGCGTGCAACGCTCGATCGCGAGCGTACATATCGATGAGTTCAGCATAGCTTTCAGGTTCTGATCGGAAAAACCGACGGCTGATGATGGCATTTGTCGCAAGCAATGTTGTGTTTCTTCTCAAGAGACCATGCATACCGCTACCAAGCTGGTATTCCGAAATAAAAGCATTCGTTCTTTTTTTTTTTTGTTACTTTTGGAGTTTCGGTCCTCTTCTTTGAGTGTTTTTTATTTTGATATATTAGATTTTAAAAATTTTACTTTTGATTCTTTATATTTTTTAAAGGGTTTTATTTTAATTTTTTTGACTGAAAAATATTAAATATTTTAATAAAAAAAAACGTGACTATATGTTAAAATTGATTGAGATAATGATATGATAATTATAACCGATCATTTTAAATTATTTTATTTTAATCTTTTATATTTTTAAATGATTTTTTACTTAATGTTTTTAAATGATTTGAGTTTCATACTTCAAGTTTACAAAATTATATATTCTTAAATCGCTTGTTAAACTCCTTTAAGTGTTTTTTACTTTTTATTTTTCAGTTTCCCCTCTATTTCCCTTTCAAATTTTTCATTAATGGGTCTTTCTTTTTCTCTCTCACCCCATTCAGCTAGAGTTAGGTTCGATGGACACGAGTGAGTATTTGTGCGAGAGTATTTCCTAGACCGATAGATATCTTAGACAAACTCATTCTCTGTTATTTATGATTTAATTTATGATTTCTTTAAATTTATGATTTAATTTCTTAAAGATTTCTTTAAATTCTATTTTAGACAAACTCATTCTCTGTTATTTAGTTTTTACCATTAAGCAAACATCATGTATATTTTCATCCTACAAATAATTTAAGGTTATGTTTTTTCAACATTTGCATGTCTTGAGTAATAAAAATGGAAAATCCCTTAAAGGTATGATCCTTTTTTCTTAAGTAAAAAAATCCTAGTCAACATAAATTTTTATACACAATAAAAAAAGAAGTTATTACTTTTTCATTCTTATCTATGAAGTATGGGCCACTTAAAAGCAGTACGGATCCAGAGGGAGGCAGCCAAGGGCCTAGTCCCTCTCCCTTGGTATTTCATGTATATGCATATGTATTTTTAAGTTGGTTAGTTTAAAAATGTGTAAATTAATTTTATATGGTATAAAATGATGATGATTAAGGTTAGATAGTGTAAAATTGTGAAAAATAGTTTTGTCTGTTGTCATTGTGACAACTAGGAAAAAAAGAGGCACACTAAGCCTTTGTAATTTTTGAAAATAATGATAATAATAATAGTGAGTAGTTTTTAGGATAGTGGGATGTGAATTGGTTGAAGAGAGAAATTATACAGATAAAAAAAAGACTGTTATAAGGGTAAAATAGGAAGATAAATATAGACTCTAAAACATCTTATTCCCTTTATATATAGTTGTTGATGATAAAAGTGATAACTAATTTAAAATTATATAAAACTAATTGTATTTATTGTTATCATGATAACAGTTAAAATTATTGTTATTTAAAATTAAAACTAGTTTCAAATTTATGCAAAAATAGTAAATATTATTAAAAATATTATTTATTAAAAGTTAAACATTTAAAAAATTAAAAAGAAATAAAAAAAAAAATCCAACTCCCAGTAATAAACTTCTAGATCCGCCATTGCTTAAAATTCATTTCGATGGAATTTTATTTTCTTATTTATAAGAATTGCATGCATGTAATATCTAATAAGTTATGTAATTTTGACCAAATGTAGACATCGGATTAACATTATCCACGGATTGTCCAGCTTCACATTACTAGCATTGTTTCCATGGATATAAATTCATTCAATCTTCTTGATTTTTTTTTAGAGATCCAATATTATTGATTAAATGGTAATGCAGTGATTTTTTATTACGAGTTTGCTTCAACTATGGTGAAACACTCATCCCAAGTGTGAACTAAAAAGTTTGTTGACGTGAATAAAAATTATATCCAAATTTTTCTCTCTTTTTTCTTCTTGGATAAGCAAGATATATATAGTACTTCCAATTAAATAGGTGGGCTCTCGCAAAAAAAAGTTTATTACTCTGGATAAGGTCTTTGTGTTAATTTGTATATTTTTTGTGCCTTTGAAAAACTCGTTATAAAGATTCTTTAATTAAAAAAATGTATTTTAAGTTTTCTTCTTTTTCTATTTTTCATGATAGCATCTTTTATTACCTTGGTGTCAAAGAGTAAGCATAAAGAGTAATTCATACTGATAATTAAACTCATTCTATCTTTTTTATTCTAAATTATCTTTTGATGTAAATGAAAAGAAAAAAATTGAACCTTGAAACTAATATTGTATGTCTTGAATGCTTTTATAAAACCCACAATCTTCAAAACAAAGAGACAAACCTCAAAATAACATTTTAGTAATGATTTATTTAAGAACAAATCCATTTTATTATTAAAATATTATACCAAATCTTACCATATCAACTTTTTTTAATATCTTCATCTCTTAAAAATTAAAACATGTTTGTATAATAATATTATGACCATATCTCTTCTCGCTTCCTAGCTCTAATTTAAACATTTAGTGTAACATCCCAATATTTCTATTTTTTGTGTATGGATTGATAGAAACGTTTAAGGGATTATTAGAAATTCAATCTGTAAGTTGAGTGGCATTTTGTGCTAGATTTCGTAGCTTCCGTGAATGATCAAGCTTCCGTAAGGCCTAAAAGGAAATTTTTATTTTGTCTACTTTGGCAGAACACGTAGACACTTAGAGGC
>PYAF01002692.1:103858-158731 GCA_007407185.1 Glycine tomentella | reverse complement strand
TTTTTAACTTGGGGGTAGTTGAGACAGTGGGGAACCACAATACCATGATGATCACATGGATTTGAGTGAGACTCCTATGCAACACTGGGCTACCCTGACGGGATGGATAAAGTTCGTTCCACTAAGGTGAGGGTGGGGTTATCTGACGGTGGCCACAATTATGATGTTGAGAAGCTGAGATCTCAGTCATGCATCATGTAATAAGATAATCATGCATTTCGTGACAATCATGTGTGTGAAAATGACTTGTTTATATTCTTATAAGTGTTTGCATATATTTAGTATTTGACACGTTGATATTTAAATTTTGTTTATCATAGCTAACCCTGTGTTGTGTCTGGTGGATGACACCTGTGACGACCCCAAATTATTTGGGCGAGCAGATGAACAGTAAGCATGATCAAAGGATGATGAATTTCGTGAAGAAGTGATGAAGACTTTGTGATGATTTCCGCTGTGTTGTGCTATGTCATGTATCTTGATTTGATGACAATTGAGATTGTAGTATTGAATATGTGAAACAATTTCCTTATAATATTCATATCTGTTTTGAAAAAAAAAATTATAATCTTTCTTGTCATTTACAAACTCATTTGATTATTGTGGAACTTTCAGATGAACTCTTATTTCTCAACTTGTTTTTAATTAACAAAGACTCTTTTAGAACTTTTCGTTCTTTCTATTTTCGTTTTCTTAATTTCGAAAAATTCCGCTGCAACTAAAAATAAAAATAAATACGTAATAGTAGAGGGCGTTACATTTAGAATATCAATCAATTAAAAGTTAGGGGTTTTGGGTACTTTACATTGTTTGATTGAAAAGTAACAGACACTTTCAGTTAACATATGTTATAATAATTAATTGTTTTGTCTGAAATTCAACCATAAAATGTTAATAATTTACTAAGCATGTGGTAAAATTAATCGTGATAAAATTCTTGGAATAAAGTTTAATCCTCGAATTATGCATTAACTTGAATATATCAAATTTAATATTTTTAATTGGTGGGTTCCTTCAGAATATGTACGACGTATGTATAATATACCACTTGATTTGATTTATAAATAATAATCTGTGGCTTTTTTAAATTTGAATGTAATCAAAGCACACAAGAGAGATAATATATAATAAAATAGTACAATATCTTACTCACCTACAATATCTTAAATGCTTGCAATATCATGTTCAAATAAATTCTTGTAGACTATAAAAAAATAGGTGAGTGAAGAAGTAAAGAGAAAAACAAACATGGCATAGAACAAATGATAGAAAGTTGTGTTTGATTAACGTTATTAAAAAGGATATGTCAGTAAATTTGATGTTATTTTATTTGTGTTGTTGATTGTCCATAAAAAAAAATCCACATCAATCTTTATTTACTTACATATACAATTCTTATTTATATATGTTATGAGTTCGTTTGTTTTTTTTTTTCCTTAAAAGAATTTGAAATATTTGATTGATATATACACTGTTGAGTTTCTTGATGTATCCACCTCAAAGTGGAAGAGGTTAACAGTTTTTCTCGTCCTGACCTCGTCAAATTACTATTTTGGGGAAGTCCTTATTTGTGAATTGTGATGTTTAATAGCAAGAAAAAATTGTTAGTGTGCACGTGTAGAATGAGTCCATAGGGGGAACTCAATAGTGTGGATTGGGGCCATTGATCATTGCGTAATGCAAGAATCCTGGAATGATCAATTGCATGAGCACGGTTCATTTTGTGTTAAATTTCTGCCTCTAATTGTCCACGGAAAGAGCAGATATAAAAAGCAGAGCTATTCCACGGTTGAGATAAATTACGCACAAGGAAAATCATACAAAAAAAAAATGATTCAACTCAAACGCCCTCAGAGACATGTTCAAACGCCAAAAACCCCCCCCTACCATCCACACCATGGAACAACTTCTCCGAGGTAATCCTTTGCTATCATGCTTCTTGGCAAAGCCGAATTAAAGTTATGATATTAGTTACTAAGAAAAACGCACAATCAACCATGCACGTGTTGACATTATTTCTTTTAAAACTAAATTAGAATTCATGTTACATTGTAATTCAATGTCAGAATGTTATCTATAGATATTAATAAGGGTGATATATCTTAACATATCTGTCCTTCGATTAATTCTGCAAAATCAGTTAATCAGTTACAAAATCTCACATTAGTTATCTCCATTTTACATCCATCCTTTCTCTTCTTTATTTACTTTTATATATATATATATATATATATATATGAATGATAAGTTTATTAACTTTTATAATTTTTCATTAAAATAATCGTTTTAAAATGAAAATGAATAAAAAATAAGTATTTTCTTTATTATGGTTTTGATTTGAATATCAAAGCCGAAAAATCATGTTCTGATTTTGATACGTTCAGCAGAAGAATCCTCCAAGTCAAAGCTGTCACCAACCTTGTCCTCCTCCTCCTCCATCGACTCTACTTCTCCATCCTCCCCTTTCTTCCAAAGGTTGAGGCACCATGACTCAGAAGAAGACCATGGCCATAATCAGAAGAAATCAGTTCTCACCAAGGTGAAGGAGAAGGCCAAGAAACTTCGACACAGCCTCAGCAAGAGGAAGCACGAGGAGGGGAGCCCCACTAGTCCCTCATCGGCTACTGGCGTAGAAGGTGATGGAGTAGAAGAAGATGCTGAATACCTCGGAGCTCCTAGTAATAAACATCATCACACAACAACTCATTCATTAATTTTCTCAAACATTTGTCTTTTGTTTCTCATGTTTAACAATTGTTTGTCTCAAAAATTTCAGTGTACAAATCGGAGAAGGCACCTGCAGGATACGAAGCAAATGCAATGCAGCATTCAAGTCCAAGAGGAAATCCAGTATTCCCAGAGACGCATGTGTTATCAAGCAGTGACAAACACGTGGTGGAACTAGATCATCAAGAAAAGACACTAAGCCCCTCCATATCTAAGAAAACAACAACACAACCTGCAACAACAATCTCTTCTCCAAATGCTACCACTGCCACTACTTCTACTATTAATACAAATACTAATGGTCTTTTTGGTCTAAACAAGACAATGACTGAAACCGTAGCAAAGAAACCCACACCAGTCCATGTTGAAAAACCAGATGCAGCTCATATAACCTCCAAAATTCAAGACCCTACTGTGTCCAAACCCACAGAGCATCATGATCACGCTTCATCATCATCATCATCATCAACAGTTAAGACAACTCGCAACACTTCTTTGTCCTATGCTGCTCCATACACTCCCCCTGCAAAGTTACCCTCCGTGGCTGTTTCAAGCACTCTGGGAACTACATCGGCTTCAGTGACACCAACTCCTTCATCTGCTCCTGCATTTAGTGGGAAGAACACAAGCCCCACCGCACAAATATGGGACAAGGGTTTGTCGATGAAAGAGTATTTGCTGAACAAATTGGAGCCAGGGGAAGATGAGAAGGCGCTGTCTCAGGTGATATCTGAGGCAATGAGTCCTAGTAGAACTCCCGGTGATGCAGGCGTGATGGAGAAAGTGAGACAAGCTGTAACTTCTTTGCTCCGAACTGAGGAACCAACAAAATATGCAGACATGACTACTACAGCTACTGCTACCAGTACTACTACTCCTACTCGCATATCGTGTCAAAGCCCGGTATCTACCAAGCCTTCTCGTGTTTCATCTCAAATGTCAGCATCTACCAGCGCTTCTCGTCCTTCATCTGAAATGCCAGCATCTACCGGCGCTTCTCATTCTTCATCTCAAATCCCAGTATCTTTCAACGCTCAACAAGGTAGCAATGTACCAGTAGCAGTTCATTAATTATTATTTCCTCTTCATCCAATGTTGTAATATTATATGTCTATCTGATAGCATTTGTATTGATCTCATCTGTCTAAAAATGCAGACTTTGCAGTGGCTGAGGAAGAAAACCACGGCCGAATTCTTCAGACAAATTGAAAGCCTCCATTTCGTGTTTCCTACGTTTTTGTGTTAAACCTTTTTATGTATGTGCTGTACCCGACAATTAGACTAAAAAGATAATTTCCGTATGTTTTTAAAATTTAAATTGTGTTGTATATTTGTATTACCTTACATATTATACACATTGAGTTTTGTTTTTTTTGTTGCCACCGAATATTCTTAAATTATGAGCATGAATAAGGCACGTATTCTCTTTTTTCATACTCACCATTGTAAGCAGTTGCCTAGGATTTTGTATAGTTCAAAGTTGAATATGCTTAGACCAAATTGCCATACTTGATTTGTTGTTTAAGCTTTTGAATTTAGTGACGACTCAAGCAACATGAAGGGGCTACTTTCTAATCTAGGTTTGGATGTAATTTGCTAGGTATCCTTATATAATCACACGGGCAAACCTATATTCAAATACAATGGATTAAAACTCCCACTAACCTTGTCATTATTTTTGTTTTCCGGCTAACAAAACCAAAAACACCATGCTTAATAGCATGGTGCCAATTTTACATATCAAGCAGCAGAAAGCCTAGTCGTAATTTCAAATGAGGGACTGAGGTAATCTTTCAGAGAACCTATAGCTACTTCAAGCATAAATGGCAAGTCATATGAAAATAGAAAATGAAATGTTAAATGCATATTAAAATTCTCCCCAGTTTTTATATTTTCTCACGTGAAAGGATCTCTGTACCAAATAATAATAAAGTAAGCATTGTGATGGTTGGTAAAAAAAAGTTGTCGTGCTGGAGCAAGTCAGCATCAAAACAGCAGCTGCATTACACAAGCAAATCAAGAACTAAGAAGCAACGCCAAACAAGCACTACTTATTTTTCAACATAATGCCCAATTAATTGGTTAAACTTGACCTCCAATATTAGAGGAAATACAAGTTCGTCATCAGAAGATTAGGAAATAATGAACAATTTTCTCAGTCAAAGCATAAACTCCCCAAAAGCCATGCTATGCTATCTTCAATCTTGAGAATAAAATTAGTCACAAATGGCTGCTCATGTTTACCACTGCTAGCAAAGCACAAAGTGGGGTGCCATACTAATGGAAACCATAAGAAACTACAGATGTAGTACATTAGCACTGTGGACTGTGGTACACTGATAATATATGTCTTCAAAAGATTGGTGCCCAGCTATAAGTCCTCCATTAGCATGGCAACCCTCGTTGCAATTCATCATGAATACTAAAACCATGATTTGAGTATCTTGGTTAGAGGTTAAAAATTCCAATGTTTATACTGCAAACGTAACCATAACCATCAAATTCCACACAGGGATATATACAAAAGGTGGCATACTCACCAAAATACACAGCATTCACATCAAAAGGTGTGAGATTAAGTTGTCACTTCAAGATTTTGGATTCTATATCTTCTAAACTCAAGCCTTTTGTCTCTGGAACAGAAAAGATAATGAACAAAAGTGATAGAATAGCAATAGCCCCAAAAAGGAGAAAAAGATTTTCTGCTCCTAGAAGCTCCTGCAGCAGCAGTCAGCGCAGATTATTAACTCCAAGAGCAGTCACCAGTCAGACAAAGTTTAAAATGACAAAATTTATCTTGAATAAAAAATAAATACAAAAGAAAGTAAAGAAGCTAAAACCTTTAGCGGGGAGAATGCAAAGGTAACAACAGCATTTGAAGCGAAGTTGGTAAGAACAGCCAGACTAATCCCCTTGCCTCTAGTGCGAAGTGGGAAGATCTCTGATACCATTAGCCAACTTATTGGCCCAAATGATATCTGCAACACAAATGCAATTTGACATAAATCTACCACAGTAATTCAATCAATCATTGCGTTGATATCATGAACAGTAATATTAAATCTGAATTTTTTATTTGATGCAAGGTTCTCCATTTTCTGGAAGCAGAGAGGTCTATATATGACTTCATGTCAACCTATATTTTAGTATCCAAATTTCATATCTAAAATTAATTAAACACTACTGTAGAAGAAGTCAATCCCTGGGTTGAATATGATAATGAAAGAAGCAGGGTCAATGACCAAACTGACCAAAAGACATTTACCTGGTAGCAACCAACATAAAGAAGTAAAGCTCCAACAGCAACAAGTGGGAAACCTCCAAGAAATTTATAATAAGCAGAAAGGAGAACTAGAGAAAGGGCCTACAGCAATCAAAGAAAACCAAATAACCATTTGCATATGACAAGTTGCAGCATAGTAAGAATCTGTTAGTTTAAAATGTGATGGAATTCCTACAATGCCACTGACACCTCCAATCAGCAGAGGTCTTCTCCCCAAATCATCAACTTTTAGGACAGCAATCCAAGTCATTAGTAACTATAAGCTCATCAATCACAAAAAAAAAAATATCATCAGTGTCACAAAATGATCCCTCTTCTTTGGAAGGACAAGTTTAAATAGGTATACCTTGAAAAGGCCAATAACAACTGAAACTTTTGTAGCATCAGATGCAGCAGAAAATCCAGCACTCTAGATATAAATGACAGAATATAATATGATGTAAGTAAGATGGAAACCAACAAATTTCAGTCACTAAGGTAGAGATGAATATAAGGATTTGGTACCTGAAGAATTGGGCCTGCATAATACAGAACACTTGGTTGACCTGTTATCTATTTTAATAATGAGACTAATCAGACAAAAAGCAGAAAAATTCTCTATATTTCCTTCAGTTTAACATGAATAAAGTGGAAATATACAAAACATAATTATGAACAGACTCATTGACCCAAAGTTGACCTACCTGTTGAAATAAGACTAGTCCCCCACCAATTATGAAAGCTTTCAGATTGGGACCCTGAAACACCTCTAAGAAATTCCCCTCGGATTCCTGATCTGCATAGGCAGACTTCAATGAGACAAGGGTCTCTTCTATTTGCTTCTCAGATTCTTTGTCACCAGGTGGTCGGCCCCTTAATTTGCTCAGGGAAACAATTGCTTGTTCCTTCAAATCTTGAAAAGAACCTTTTCCTTGCACTGCTCTGAGAAGCAACCACCGTGGAGAATTGGGGAGAGTCCACATTCCAAGCCCCATTATTACAGCAACTGGAGCACTAAATCCATACATGAACCGCCATCCTCCAACTGTCTCAATCAGAAAGCTTCCCACAAAATAACCGAGCTGCATAACATAAAAGGTCAGTCCCCACATCAGTAAATTCTTTAGTTGGTAAAAGACACATAAAAGACAATGCAATACCAGAATCCCAAGGACAATGAAGAGTTCTTTTAATGATACTAAAGTCCCGCGGATTTGTGATGGACAAGTCTCCGCAATATATAAAGGAGCCCCATGCATGGCCTGTAATTGAATTCACTTGTAAGATGGTGCAAGAATAATCCACATTGCATAAAATGTTACTGGTCAAAGTAGCCTACCAAACCTATACCAAGTCCATAAATCAGCCTTCCTGCTAAGAGAACACCAAGTTCTGGTGCATAGGCAGTAATCACACCACCAAACAAATACAACAGAGCTGCAGTAATGAGCTGTTTCTTCCTCCCTAGTGTTTTAACCAACTTAATAGATTTAATAAAAAAAAAACAATCTAAAGAAGCTTCAGTTTCTACATAATATAAGTAATCAAAACACTTACCAAGGAAATCAGCTATGGCAAATGCAACAAGCGAGCCAAGAAGAGCCCCGTATAGGGAACCACTAACCTATGTTTCATGTCAGCAGTTAGATTCTAATGTGCTGATAACAATAGCTTTTCCATGAAATTGCATGAAGTTTTCAACTATGATTCCGAAGTCATACCACAAGTCCAAGCTGAATGGAAGAAAGATTGAACCATGATATACCGCTAAGCTCAGGTGACTGTGAATTCAAATCAACAAAATTAAAAATTAATATTTTGTTACTGCACTAACCAAAGAAACAGAACAAAATGCAACTAAAAGACATTGAATAACAAATTTACCTGCAGTGAGATTGTAGCGCCAGAGGTGGCACCAATATCATAACCAAATAACAAGCCACCCAATGCAGGGAACAGAAACCTAAATTTTGAAATAACATACTTATTAATTGGAACAGAAAACAAGCAGAAGATTATTATAATTCTAAAATTAGCAATGGTTGATCATTAAACTAGGATTCATATTTGATGCTTTTCTCTTCCACGCATTCATAAAGTGACAAAATTTTAACTTTTCCCTCCAAAAACATTAATCTTCTCATATGTAGGAACAGTGACAGATACGTACGGAAGAATTACAGAAGACCAGGAAAATTCCTCTTGGTATGTAGCGTCAGAGACAAGCGACTCGGAGCTTTCCCCATCAGAATACTCTTTCTGTACACCAACCTGCCCATATGATTATTTAGCCAAATTAGACACACACAAAAAAAAGCATCAAACTTTGATGAGTTTTTTTTTTTTTTTTTGGGGGGGGGGGGGCTCACGTGGAATCTGCGCTTAGGAGCAGAGTGAGATTGGAGAAGCGGATATGTGACACATGTGAGCGCTAAATGGTCGTTAATGGAAGAAACGAGGCGTGAATTGTTGCGAGGAGAGGAGAGCAGAGATTTTGGCCTCTTTATCCGTTGATGGTGCAGTGGGTTGAAGTTGAACAGAGAGAGTCTGAAATTGAAGAGAGAAGTTGATGCCATGCGAGGCAGCGAGAACAAAGAAACAGTGTATGGGGGGTATGTATGAATATGGACTATGAACTATGAAGTGTGCGTGGAATCATTGTAGCTTTGTTATCTGTTTGTAAATGTTGAAAAGTAATGAACCCCTTTCCTTGTGTGATGTATGGAGTACGATCAGATTACCCAAGATATTTGTCAACTGCAGTTATTGAATTTGGAAGCTTGTGTTCTAAATTGACGAAGAAATTCAAGAAAACAGACATGTATTCAATTATTATGTGGTCAGTCGCACTGTATAATGTAGTAATTTTCTGGGATGGGTACAACTACTTTCATCTTTACAAACAACATTGGATAAATATTTGTTTTTTATATAATTAAATTTTATAATAAATAAAAACTTTTAAATATGTAAATTCTATTCTAATTAAATTATATTTTTAAATATATAAATTATATTTTTAGATTGATTATGTGAATAATTTTATTAATTAGCAAAAAATTTACATGAATAATTTAAATTATGATATAAGATTATTTTTAAGAATTGATAATTATTCAAATTTAATTTACAAATATAAATAAAAAAATGAAAGGTAGATTGAATGGGCTAAGTAATTAAGAAGATTAGTAAATGGAAGAGGATATTTTAAGATGATTGAAAGATAAATTTTGTTGTTAATTATGAAAGTAGTGTATGAAATACACCTGAAAGAAGAAAAGAAATGTTTAAATTATCCAATTAAGAGAACAAAAAAAAAGTGAAAATCTCAGTCTCCAAATCCTTTACAATATAGGAGTAAATAAGGAGAAAAGAAATAAGTATTTGGATTGAAATGAATTGATTTTAGCGATTATTCTAATAATTGATTGTTATTACTAAGGGAGGTCATCTAATTCAGCATGTGTTATAGCAACTATGATATTTAAAATAATATTGATTGAAGTAAATTCTTTTTTATCAATTAAAAACATACATGACTGAAGCCTTAAATCTTAAACGAGTACCTTTAGAAAATAGATTATAAAAGACATTTTTTATATTACAAATTATTAAATGGTTCCTCATAAATTCACTAGGCAATGAAAGTTCCTTTCCTCGACCAGTCACCATGTAGTATCCATTGATTCTAGAGTTACGTACCGTTCATCAAACTAAAAAAAAAAAGGGAAATGGAAACAAGCTATTAATCTAGAAAACACAAGACAAAAATTAGGTTCAAGTCTTTAGATTGCTCTCCAATACAGTAACCTGTACAATAAATGTCGTCAATGGTTTCCAAGATAACACTACAATGGCTATCTGACCTTAAAAACCATGTTTTAAGTTTTGTCCCAAAAAACACAAGAAATGACGAACGTTGCTGTTGTAGAAAACATATTCCCGAAATTGTCATGTTTTCTTTCACTTTTTGGACTAAAGTTCAGAGATCATGTTGAAACCAAGAAAAGCACACTAGACATTATCGTTATTCTTTATGACGGCTAAAAAACTAACCACGAGAGCCCCTGCAGTTTAAACTGTCCAAGTATGAAGAGCTAATAGACATACATATCCCACTTGACAAATGGCAAACTTCTCAGGAAATGCCTCAGAGAGGTCTATCCATGCAAAAAGGCCAAAATTTGCTCATCCTTTATGTACAACAGGCCAACATCAATATAACAGTGACTAAAGTATTAAGGACTTTTCTCTTCCTCCTCCAGCTTTAATTTAATAATTATAATCAAAAGAAAGATTACAAAATATTCAATGGCACCTGTAATTCACCAAAGCACTGCCACAAAAATGGCAAGACCAATCCCTGACAAAATCAGAATTCAAATTCTCCAGTTGCCTGCAAAAGAGTATAGTTTCAGCCATCAGAAAAATTTGATAAGCTGAACTTAACAGAAAAGTGCATATCATAGTTCCACTTCACAACTAACAAACCTTATTGAAGAGAATGTCCTTATTATTTATATGCATGATACCATCCTTTAGGGTGCACTTCCATCTACTCTTGGTACGTGTCACCTAAGTTAGTTGTAAGACATCTCAAAAAATTATTCTCCAACCATGAACCATTAAACATACAGCAACATCACATTGTTATAGCACATTTAAGTTAGAGAAAGTGGAAGAGCAACGTTGCTACCTTGTCAAACTGGGCCAAAACAAGATGGTGCGTATTTTGATCCTCTCCCTGATCAAAATCATCCAAATCATCATCATCATTTTCATTTAGGGGGGGCTCATCATCATCATCTTCTTCATCAACCTCATTTTGAGCAACAGAAGCAGGGGTACTTGCTGGTACTTCTAATAAATAGGGTGAAAAGATACATCAGAAATATTTGTGATAGATAAATGTGCAAGACCCTATACATAATATAAGTATATCTACATTCTCAATTTACCAGCAGAAGCTGGTGTATTTGCAATGTTGTAGTCTTCATTGAACACTCCATAATTGTATATCTGCATACAAGTAAAATAAAAACAGTAAGATTGGAATGCAATAAATATGATACATGTGACAAGTAGTGTATAAACTAAAGGCGAGCGCGCAATGACATTTTAGATGAAACATAGTTGATGAACGTCAAGCCTATTGACACTCCTACGGACACCAATGTCAAACTTTTGCTAGTTAGGAGCCACTTATAGACCCAGACACCGAGAGAGGTTCAGAAGGCTGGTTAGGAAACTAAATTATCTCACTGTCACTTGTCCAAATATTTATTTTACAGTTAGTGTGGTAAGTCAATATCTTAAGTTTCCTTACGAAGGCCATTGTTATGCAGTATTTACATTTTGAAATATATTGAAGACACTCCAAGAAAAGGTCTCCTGCATGAAGACAAAGGTCATACAAAAAATTGTGGGATGCAGATGCAAATTGGGCAGACTTTCTTACTAAAATGTCGATTTTTTGCCAAATTAGAAGGAGCCACTTTTAGACCCAGAGATGTACAGAAGGGCGGGACTTCTAATTTTGTCAATTATAAAAAAGTACTAATACTGTGGAACTAATTTCTACTCAAAGACATGACTAATTTTTTTTTTAAAAATGGATTCCAAGAATGAATATTCAAAATAAGCAATCAATGGAAGCATTGATAATTGAACATTTTTAGGGTAAGAATGGGTTGTTTGGAAGTTTATATTCATATTGACAAATGAAAGAAGAAAAAGACATGCACATTGAAGCATTTTTCAAAATGCAAGCAGATTACTAATTACCAAAGGTGAAAGCTGAGGTATCTGTGTACTAGAGACAACATTGAAGGGTTGAATACACTTTTACCCAAAATATTAAAAGTAGATGGAAAATAGGAAACAAGAAACAAAAGGGATAAGTGAAAAATGTACAAAAGCATATATCCATAAGCCTTGGAAAAGAACAAAAGGGAAAGTATTTCAAAATAATCTTGTATGAGCACAAGGAGGAAAAAATTCACTACTCACATTTGGAGTAGAAAGCACATCATCATCGTAAGGAATTGGTCCATCAAGTTGAGGAACCTGAGAAGCTGGCCTGTCAGAATGAGCTGGCATTTTTCCTGCATCAATGGAGATGCCCCCGCCAAACACCTGAAAGATTTATATTTAAAAGTTCAGCAACTAAAACTTTTCAATCAACCAAGAAATCAAGAAATTAAAAGACAAATAAATGCATGCATATATGTAAAGCAGGATCCCAAAAAGAATAATGTACAACAATTGGATCAGAAAGAAGCCAGAGGACTGTATTGTTTAATAAACTGAACAAATATACTTGCTACAGATCAGCGACGTAGTGTTCCAAACAGTTGAGAAACACAGTCTTATATACTGTCAAATGAAAGCTATTCATACAACAGTTGAGAAGCGCAGTCTAATATACTGTCATATGGAAGCTATTCATACAACAGTTGATAAAAAAAAAAAAATAAGAGCTCTAAACACCAAAGTTCATGGAACAATGTATCTTAAGTTCATTAAAAGGTTAAAGAAAAGCCCATCTTTTTTTCAGAAGTGGTCACAGAGATGAAAATATGTTATAATTAACATCATTACAAAACTACACAAATAATATGCAAGCACTAAGCTGATATAAATTTTCAAACTATCAATTTAATATAATATGCAAGCACCAAGCTGATATAAATCTACAAGATATCAATTTAATGTTGGCAGTATGAAGAAATGTCATACTTCAATTTCAAAAATTTGAGAATCAGCATCTCCAGCTCCATCTTGCTGAGGTATATATCCACCAGCATTATATTGCGAAGCAATTTCATCACGTTTCCGCTTCCCCGAGGACATGAAGAAGTCCTGCATGTTTTCCAAACACCAATAATATGTAAATGTTACCTGGTTTCTATGTTCTCTCTTTTCCAGTCAATTCAAGACAAAAATTACTGATAAAAACGTTACAGGGAGAAAGAAGTCACATTCTCTGACTTCATGAAAGAAACTCCGCCAGGAGGTCTTCAAATTTGAAAACAGATCATTTTTCTGAAAGACCTCACCAAGTTGCTTACCTGTGTCAGAGGTTGATTAGAGGCTCCTCTTTCCGCCTCATCCCGCCCTTCCACATATGCTAAAGTAATTTACACGTCATTACTGCAAAGCTGTATTGCTTAAAAAAAAACTATGCTCCAAATTAAATTCAAATGGGGCTTACCAACATTGACGTCAAGTGGAGCCCTCTGGTTCTGGTTCTGGTTCTGGTTCTGGCTCGTCCAGGGAGAAGGAGGTTGCTGTAAAAGATTGTATGGACAACTTAAATAATACATGCATCAAAAGTAAAGATGAATAAAAGTAGTAGTACCACCATGCACATGGTTTTAGCTAAAGAATTTATCCACTGTGCCAGACATCTATTTAAAATATTATGAAAGTAAAATGTGAAACAAAAACAGGTAATCCGTTATCTTGGGTCACAAAATGAGCTTTACCATGTATGGACCAGCCCTTCCACCTTTTATCTCATTATTTCCACCAGGTTCATTTCCAGCAGACAGGTAGTCACTAGGTCCAGTGGGAATGTTATACATTGAGTTATCCACAGTTCCTGGTAAAGGGGTTTGAAGAGGAGTTTGCAATGGCGTCTGTTGCATTCAAAATCCCATATCAACAATCTTCATAAAACACGTCACGTAACTCACAAAGTCATAATAATAATGGGCTCAAACTCACAGGGGGAAAAAGCATTTCCGCTGTGGGAGTTTCATACTCCTCAGTCCCTTCATAAGGCACGTTAAGATCATGAACCGGAGTAATTGGACCGCCGGGCGTTGGCTTAGGCGGCCCGGACCTTTCTATGGGACCGACAATGGCACCAGCTTGCAACATCTTCGATTCCCATATCTAATCATAAGAAAAAATTTAGTACAACACAAAGGATTGAAGAAAAATTAAATAAAACTAATAAACCAAACAAAAAAAGCGCGCAAATGCTCAGATCCAAGCCCTAATTCAAAACAACAAGACTTCTCCCAAACCAAATCAACGCATAATTTCAATTTACCTAGAAATTTACCAATCACGTAAAATATCAAAAACAAGGCGGGAAATAAAATAAAATCAGATGAACAGTAATTAACGGAAAGAGAAGAGTGATTATTACATATTGAAGCTCCTTGAGAACTTCGTCGCCGGAACCACCGTTGTTGACGAACTCGTCGCGGACCTTGTTCATGACATCGTCGATTACCTGGATGTAGACCTGGCTGGTGGAGGAGGCCGCCATCGTGGATTTGTTCCTCCCAAAAAAATCGGCGGCGAAACGTCAATTAACGGATTGGGAATATTTCGGGGATCGGCGAAAGAGATCGAGAGGGGTGAGGTGGTTGGTTAGGGTTTGGGAAGGGTTTGGAGTGAAAGCTGAGGCGAGAATAGATGAGATAGGAAGAAGGGAAGGGGCGGACCAGAAACGGAGAATAAAGGGTGGAATATAAATAGGTTTGCATCCGATTATAAGCAGCGCGGTCCACGTGTTGAGATCTGCTGCATTCTTATCTTAGCTTCGCTGCGCTACCGTTACAATACGGCGACCACTATAAAGTACCTCAGTCACGATGCAGAGCCATACTGGCCCAGTGTAAGAAAAGGACAAAAACCTCTTGGGTCTGTGGATGTAAACGTAAAGAAAAAAAAAAAGTTCTACAACTCATAGAAAAGATGACCAAGGAATTGGAAATTTCCCCCCTCAGTTTTACTAACAATTGCAATAATTAAAGACAAGGTTTCTTTTTATTTTCTAATATGATAATGATATGATTATGATTATATTATATATATTATATTATTGAAGAAAAAAATTCCACAATTTTCTAACGATCGTAATGATTAAAGAAAAGATTTCTTTGGACTTTACATTAAAAAAAACCAAGGTTTCTTTTTGCATAAAAAAAAATATGGTTTCTTCTAATATAAGACAGAAATTGTATGATATATTTACCCGTGTGTCTGTTGTTATATAACCAAAAAAAATACAAAAGAAGTATACCAAAACAAAGTTCGGTATTAATGAGAAAATATACTCGTTTGAGTATAGTATTAATAATTGATTTTCTTCCCACTTTTTTTAATAATATGATTGAATTATTCCTAATGTCACATGATTCTTGGGAGATTGTATGAAATATTCTACTGGGTGAGCATGTTAGACTTATTGAATACATCGTTTAATTGAGATATATGCTCAACCAAGCACAAGTTATCCTTAGTCTAGATCCAAGTTTGGGTTAATTAATCAACTTACTTGACGAGTACAAAAGAAAGGTACATTAGAATATTTTCAATAGGTGTTTTTATAAGTTGATCTTCCATACAAAATCTGATCTTATTGAGATTTATTATTGGAGCAAGAGATTTGATCTCCATTGTGGACATTTATTATGCTAGAAGATCAAGATCTACATGTTTTTTCAAAAAATAATATTTGAATGTCTTATGCGCCACCCCATCCTCTCCCCTTCCCCTACAACTTCCCCCTCTCCTTCCTGTTGTGTCGCAACCACCAAATCAATCAAATCCAAGTTGAGTCGTGCCACCCACCCCAACCAAATCCAAGTTGTGCCCCGATCACCCACCCTAACTAGATCCAAGTAGTGGCGCACCACCCCGTCAAGATTGAACCAACGTCGGGACAGAGGGATGGTGGGATGATTGAATTTGTGTTGTTGTTGTTAATGGATCTAGGATGGTGGGTTTGGGATGTTGGGAATGGTGGGAGTATAAGGGTGCAATCAAGAGAGGAGAGGGTGGAGGTGGGGGCTGTGATAGAAGGAGGAGAGGGTGGTGATTAAATTTTAGTCATTCATATATTTTCTATTTTTATGTTAATTTTTTTGTAATTAAAATATATATAATTAGTTAGTTATAATTATTTTAAAATAAATTATAAATAAATATTAGAAGATGGGTTCATTGTAGGACTTACAAAAAGTGGTTTAAGATCACAAAGCTTGATCTTTTGTTAAAGCAAAAAATTGGAAAAGTCTTTAGAGTTATATGCATTATAGGTCTACCAAAAAGTTCGTTAATATCACAAAATCTACTATTGAAAATGCTCTTACTAGTTTATCATGGTAATTAGGGAATTTGTAAATTTGTAAAATGGTCTTCTGGTTCTACTTATATTTGTCTTTCGTATTAACTATGATTGAGATACTGATTAAGTTTGAAATCTATGAATGATTGTTACTTGTTGCGTATTCTTCTTTCTAGATTATAATTGAAAGTTTGTTTACGTCTCTTTTTCTATTTTATTGTGGATATCTTTATCCATTGTGTATTTTATCTCAATATGTTAGGTTGAATGATGTTCTTTTCAACTATATTATTCATTATGATTGAGATACCGATTAACTTTGAAATCTAAGAATGATTGTTACTTACTGCACATTTCTCTCTCGAGACTACAATTGAAAGTTTGTTTATGTCTCTTTCTCTAATTTATTGTGAATATCTTTATCCATTGTGTATTTGTCTCAATATGTTAGGTTGAATGATGTTCTCTTCAACTATCGTGCCCCTAATGTAAGGTTGTTCGGTCTATGTAGTGTGGTTATTGTTTGAGATGTTAGATACATTTTAAATGTCGTTTGTCACTTATAATTTGTGATTCTGGTCTCAACATTAAAAGGTTAGCACAATATTGTTGTTTTGAGATTTGGATGATTGTGTACTCCACAAGACATAGTAATACAATACACTTTTTATATCAAAAAGTTTTTTATTTTAGATTTTGAAATCATTTTTGCATACAATCTAATGATCGTTGTGATATTATTTTGCATGAAATTAACAAATAAGCAAGATGTCAATTGTTAAGTATAATATTGACGAATGACAAAATATAGCAAATGCAGATAATGTAATGTTTGAGGTTTGAAATCTCTTATCAAAGACCCCCACCAAATAGCCAAATTGATACAACAAAACAAAAAATATGAAAACATAGGAGGCACTACATGCCTCGAAAAGAGAGAGAAAGTTAGTAGAGAAGGTTTTTGCTTCCAACACATCCCTTATAGCAAAAAAGCATAATTTCATAAATCATATCCTACAAGAAGTGGTTCGTGGTATATAAACAAATTATATTTTTTATATGTCAATTATGTGTTACTTGTGTTTTTAAAGTATTTTATGAAAGCTTGGGATTTCAAATTAAAATCACATGACAATGATGACAATTACACGGAGGAGATGTGAGATATTTATGATTATATAATTGAATGTAAAACATTCATCTCTTTTTAAAAGGTATTTAACTATCTCTTCATACTTTTTTCCTTCCAATTTGTGCTCCTTGTATGTTTTGAATATCATGAATCACAACACCTCCACTCCGTTTATCTCTTATGTTCATAGACATTACCTTGTTTATAATGAGTAATTACAAATTGATGTGAAAAATATGTATAGATTTTCAACAAAATAAAAATTGTATCAATGCAATGCATGCTTTGATTTTTTTTATTAGATTTCCCTTTTACTTTTGAAATTTTTTTCTTCTCTCTAAAAAAACTTAATTTTCTTAGTTTTGAACTTTAACCTCCTTGTGATTTTAAAGACAAGATAAAGTAAAATATAGCATAACACATTATCTTGAAATGCGATCTCATAAGAACTCCATCGATTGCTTTTAGAATGAGCATATGGTTAGCTTTCATTGGTTGTTCACATTCCCAAAGAACTGTAATCTAGTTGAGTAATACAAAAAATGTTGATTAATTATACTATATATGTTACTTTTCAATTGTTATTTCTCGTTTCCCCTCGTACCAATTATAAGTGATATTTATTTATTAGTTTATTTCTAATGTCTATTGTCTATTTCCATTTCTCTCCCCTTTTAATTATTCTAATTTAACATGGTATTAGTTCTCCATTTCTTGGACTTTAGCTTAATTATGGATGTTGTCCGAAAGAAAATTATATGTTGTAAAAATGTTTCAATTGCATCCTAAGTTGTTGTATATAGTTTCTATTTGAGGTTTTTTCTTCTTCAATTTTTTTAAAAATATTTTTGGCTAATGTATACAAAAACAAATTAAAAGAAAATGAAACAAAAAATATTGATTCGTGATCCGTAAATATGAAAAAAAATACTCGCATGTGTGTAGATGATTAACTTCTCATATTTAGAATGGTAGTAAGCAAACAAGGGAACCAAATTAGGGGAGGCAAGGGGCTTTTAGATAGAGTTATTGGAAGAAAAAAACTTCTATCATATTTAACAAGAATTTAATTTGATAGAGAATTTGAAAATATATTTAAATTTAAACTTCTCTAATTAAAATTTTACTAATATATAGAATAACAAATTAAAAAATATGCAAGTTGATGTAAAATATCATGAAGTTAGATGAAAATATTTTTCTTTGCATATGTATAGAGCATAAGCTTTTCATCTCTAGAATGGTAGTAAACAAGCAAGTGCAACAAACTGAAGTATTTCATATAAACAATAAGATTAAATATATTTGCAAATTCTTCCTTAATGAGTGACTTTAAGTCCAGAACTGTCAGTTTCTAAATAGTATAAGAGGAGTTGCAAGTTTCTTTGTTTGAGGATAAAAACCTCATTGATCAAGTCTACAACTTATGTTGCTTGCCTTCGCTTTGCCTTTTCAAACAATTTGTTTTTGCTCCATTCATCATAAGTAAATGTTTTTTTTTTAATTTCTTTTTTTTTTGATGAAGTTTTCTATTGAGAAAAAAGATGTAGCTAATTTTGTAGCTACATGTCTTACCAATTCCCTCTTATATATGAAATGCCTCAATAAACTTAGTATCTGATTGCTTTGCTAAAAATCATGATACTATATTGATTGTAGATAATCCTAACAAGATTCATTATCCTTTGAATTATCTTATTTATTAAATAAAGTTTTTCAATGTTTCAAGATAATATTTATTAAATGGGTTGCATGAAGAGTCCAATAAAAATGTGGTATTTTATCTTATAACATCTTGCCATCCAAAACATAATTGCTTCCATTGTTTGTGATATTGAACAAAAATTTATTCCTTGATCTCCTCCACAAAAAAATTAACTCAAATATTTTTTCACTCATCTTCACAAATTTAGAGCCAATGATGAACTTTACAACAAGAGAGTTCATTACTCAAGCAATTTGCTTTTGATCACATTGATTGAACCGATATAAAAGGTGTAGATCGATTTAATGTTGTACAAATTGCTATAGTCAAACCAAAACATAAAAAGTCAAATGAATCAAAAGAAAAAAATAGATTTTTTTAATTAGTTTGAACCAAATTTCGAACTATAAGTTTGAACATATTCAATTCAAAATCACAATAAACTTTATTGTATATTTATAATTGTTTACTATTTAGTTAAATATTCATGTATTTATAAACATGCATGAATTATGAATTTTATATTTATTGTGTACTTGTTGTATAATAGAATGTAAGATTATCTCAAACTTATAATATGTGAGTTATACATGAAATGTTTTAATGTTGTATTAATTTGTACATTTCACAATTTAATTTGATATTTGTAGTTTTTATATTCTAAAAACGAAAACCAATCTAATTCAAATTAAAATAAATTAGATTGGATAGAATTAAATTAAATTTTAAAATCAAATAAATAAGATAAGCAAAGAATAAATAAAACTAAACTAATTAAATTAAATATTTTTTCTCAAAATTATTCTAATCTATTTTACGAGCAACCTTAAAATATTAATGAGTTTCAAGATGGAGAATTTTAAACATGCAAAGTAACTTTTGTAAAAAAAAAAAAAAACATGCAAGTTCAATTAACAAAACAAAACCAAAAAGAATAATTTCCCCTCACTATTTAAATCATTATCTATTTGCATAAGGACAAATAAAAAGGCAAGATTCACAGATGGGCAGAACTGTAGTTTCACATACGAGGGGTGATTTAGTAATCGGGTCAGTTCAATTAGGGCACGCTTCCAGTAGGTTCTGCAACCCAACATAGCTCCCGCAGTCGACCTCTTGAACTTGGTTCTCTTTTCCGCCAACAGTGTTGAGAATCAGAATTCAGAACACATACATCTTCTATCCCTTATTTATATCGCTGTATCGGTGCGTGCCATAGCTTGAACCAAAGTGCTGCTCCGAATCCACCTTTTTCCCCGCGTAGATTCTTACGCGTAGTCTCCGCCATACACTCTTCTCTCCGTTCGGTAACGATTGGCTTCAGAAGATGTCGGGCGGTTTCTTTCGAGTTAGTATAGCGCAACCTTTCATCCTGCAAATTGCAATTACTCTTTTGTTGAATTGAATTAAACCTAATTTATCTCAACATTTCTCAGATCTTTATTATTTATTATCTCAATTGCAGCGTGTTACTTAGCTTATGAATTGTACTGGTTGAATTTTTGTATATAGGGCACATCTGCGGATCAGGACACTCGGTTTTCGAACAAGCAAGCGAAGCTGATGAAATCGCAGAAGTTTGCACCGGAATTGGAGCATCTGGTCTGTTTCCTTGGTTAAATTTGATCTGTAATTTTTTAGGGTTTTTTGAAGTGTTTTTGCAATTTGGATAATGTGAACTTGATAAATAAAATCTGTGTTAGTCAGTAGGCACTGCCTCTTTTTTTTTCAAATTCAGAAATGCTCGAAATATGGTTTGTAGGTGGACATGACGAAGGTGAATATGGAAGTAATTAAGCCTTGGATCACCAGAAGGGTGACCGAGCTTCTTGGGTTTGAAGATGAAGTGCTTATTAACTTCATACACAGTCTTCTGGATGCAAAGGTAATTTACTGTTTTTAATCTTGTAAATTAAAAGGTGTTTTCTCCTTTGTATTTGCTATTCCACCGAGTCTCTCAATATTATTGTCATTTCCCCCCTCTTATTGTGTATTTGTTGAAATATATATTATATTTAGTTGGCAAATATCTTTTTGCTGGTAGTTTGTGATTATGCAATCTTACTCCTCCTTAAACTGAACTATCGTCATTGTACACGCAGTCGTGTATTTTGCAATTTTCCTTGGTTTATCACCAACTTTTTGATATATCTGTGCTTTAATTTTTCACCATTTGGTCACATTCTGTTCATTATGATGCAGGAAGTGAATGGGAAAGAAGTTCAAATACAAATTACTGGATTTATGGAAAAGAATACTGGAAAGTTCATGAAAGAGCTTTGGACGCTGCTTCTCAGTGCACAGAAAAATGCCAGTGGTGTTCCTCAGCAGTTCTTGGATGCCAAGGAAGAAGAACTCCTGAAGAAGAAGGTGCTCTTGAGTCTCAATATGCCATTCATTTGGTCCCAAAATAACTTTACATTTGGGGTGTTTCTGACAAATGTTTTGTCTCGGGGATGTTTTAGGCTGAAAGTGATCGGATTGCAAGTGAAATTCAGAGGAAAAAAGATAAGGAAGGTAGAGAGATCATGGAAGAGAGGCAGAAGAAACTGGTAATACTACTCTGTACATGCTGTAGTTACATTTTATAGAGCCAAGATTTTGGTTTTAACTTCCATTTGTGTTTCCATGGCATTCAGCTAGCTTCTGCAATTATTTGGGTTCATGTCCTTTACCTCAAACTACTGTAGGACGGTGGATTTGATTCGAAGGATAATGATACTGCATCAGATCCAACTTTGAAGCCCAGGGATTCAGGGTACTACGAGCGGGATGGGAAGGAAACTGATAAGAGGAATGGTGTAAGAGCAAGGAGCAGGTGAAATGGATTGGTTCCTTCCTTTTAATAATTACATGTGATGACATTTGTTTTCTTTTAATGGTTTCCCTGTGGGTCAAGCTTCAGAATATAAACTAAAATTGTTTTAGTTTCTTACAGTGGGTGGATTATTAAGTTGTTATATATGGTGGAAGAGGCTAGGCATAGTTCTAGCTGATGACCTAGAACCCTTGCATGAATGTGCACAAGTGAAAATATAAAGTGTAATATACTTTTTTCCGTAAGAGGTCTGTTTATAGTATAAACTTGACTAACAAGTTAACAAACTTAAAAAGCATTCTTTAATCCTAAGCTATATCCTACTAGTGCTCATATTTTACCATGACTTGACAACCATAAAATTGCCTATATTAATTAAAATCATACCTGAACCTTCATAAAATTATTGAAACATTCAGTATTATGAAGTCATTTGAATTTATTTCATTGTTGTGATATTTGAACGTTATAATAGATGTGGTTGGAACACAAAATTACGTCTTTAAGTTTCTCAAGTGATGTCAATCTTCCACTTTTTTTCCTTCAATTTTTGCTTTATTATTTGAGTATTTGGTTGGTATTTAAGTGTAGAGAATCTTGACTAACTTGGCTCTGCTCCTTGAAACTTTACAATCAAGTTCTTGAATACTAATTGGCTGTTACTCTATTATAGGTTTTCTAGGTCTCCGCATTCACCTGCAGTTTCCACTTCGTCTCATCGGTAACTTAGTTTTAAATATATTTTCCATCTTTATATTGAATTGGAAGTCTGTAATGTAAATATGTGGTGTTTGCCTTCTGTGGCAGAGGCTCACCTTCAAGGTCAATGAGCAAATCACTTTCAAATTCTCGAAGTTATTCAGGGTATGCCTATATATTTGCTAACTTAGATTGATTTGATTTATTCTTCTACCTTTTGCCATTCATTAATCCAAATTTGATGCATAAATGTGCAACTTGGACAGCTGTTGGATCTTTATTTTGTTGCCCACCCCCCTAGTCTTCTAATAAGTATAATGTTGTTCATTTAATTTTAATTTGTCATTTTGTATTAATGGATGTATGTTGTTTAGTGGTAGACACAGGTCAAGGAGTATATCCAGGTCTCCAGAGGCTCGAGGTCGCTCTCGTTCTTTTGAAAGGATTCGCCGTTCTCCACGACGAAAGCCTATTTCTCCTCACAGGCATTCACCACGACGTTCTCCTTATAGGAGGATACCTTATTCAAGAAGATCTAGATCTCCTTCTCCTGTACGACGTAGAATGCATTCTCCAGTCCACCGTAGATCACCATCTTTTCGACGACGTAGATCACCTTCTCCAGTTCGACGACGTAGATCACCTTCTCCAGTACGACAACGTAGATCACCTTCTCCAGTACGACGACGTAGATCACCTTCTCCAGTGCGTCGACGTAGATCACCTTCCCCTAGGCGTCGACGTAGATCACCTTCCCCTGGGCGTCGACACAGATCACCTTCTTCTGGGCGTCGGCACAGATCACCTTCTCTTGGGCACCGTCATAGATCACCATCACCTCTTGGACGACGAAGGTCACTCTCACCTAGACGACGAAGATCAGTTGTTACTCGGCATAGGTCACCTTCACTAGTACGCCGAATACCACCAACCAATGTGCGGAATAGATCAGACTCCCCCATTCAATCTCCCTCCCCCATACGACGAAGGTATGGTAGTAGAACTCCTCCACACTCTCCATCTCCATTGCGACGTAGATCACCTATTCCTGGTAAGCAAAGATCTCCTAGTATCTCCCCACAGAGGTCTCCTCGAGATGAATGGAGTTCTCAATCTCCAATACGGCATGTATCTCCATCTCCAATCAGGAAAAATTCTCCAAGACACCAAAGAAGTCCCTTGCCGTCTTCTATGGGGAGAGTCAGGTATTGGGGCACTTAAGGAAATGCTTGAATAATATTAACGTGATTCTGTTTTTTCTTGGGTGTGCATGAATTTATTAATGTGATAAAGTAAAGCTTTTTAAAACAGATATTTTCAATTACAGAATTGTTTATTCTTTTCTGAAGTAGGTTTCAAGTTCCAAATCGTAAATATTACAATGAATCTAATCTACACCCTGTCTGGAACTGCAAAATTAAGTAGTGATAGTTTTGACAAGGTTTGCACTTGCAAGTAAATTAATAAAATCTTTGGGGTCACTTATGTTGCAGAACACAAGAAAGATTGTCATCTGAGACTCGTCAACCCTCTAGTCCTCTGGGGTCTACACGAAGAGTTAAAAGTGGCAAAGCTTCACACTATAAATCACAAGATTCAATGTCCACACCTGAGAAGTCTCCAATTCGATCGGTATCTCCAGAAGCAAGGAGTGAGACCTGCAATGAAGGTCGAAGGTAGTTTTTCTTGACTTAATGCTATCTTCTTATCTTGTCATCCATCGCAATGTTTATGCTCATTTATCTTTTGGTTTTTTGAAAATGTTTAGTTCTCATGAGAGCCCTATGAAACAAAGAAGGGAAAAATTGTCCAATGAAAGAAGCATGAGTCCTCTGAAGAAACAAAGAACCCCGAAACCTAGCCGTGACAGCCGAGATACAAGAGAAGATGCAGAAGAAACATACTATTCCAGGTTTGATGTTGATTTGGATAACTTTTAGTTACTTGGGTTGATTTTTTTCAAGAATACAAGTTACTATCATAGATTTAATTATTGTTTTGCTTGCTCCTTTTTCTCATTTTCTTTATATCTTTGGTAGAGAAAGCAGAGATCCAAAAATGAATTCATCACAAAAGATATCAAAACATTCCCCCATTAGTAGGCGAAAAGGTTCACCTGCAAAATTTCTTCATGAGGATTTCTCTCCTGAAAGGGTGTCAGGTCATACAGCTTCTGAACATCATTATGATAACAATGATTGGAGTAAGAAAGGCCGGGAGACAAAACGGTAATATGGTTGACATACTGTAGCTGTTCTAACTAATTTGAATGCCTCTACACTGCATACATATCTGATAATGATAAACTCCTTTGGCAGTGATAAATCTTCTGGACAAGGCAATGAATTTGCTGCTCAAAAGTCATCAATGAATAAAGAAACTTTTTCCAGGGAGAAGCCTCAAGAATCTTATGCTGTAGATGTTAAAAAATCAGATGACAAGGACCAATCCCATTCAAACTATGCCAAAAGTAGTGATCGGCACCACAAATCCGAAGCCACTCAAGATTTAGTTGGAAAAAGTGATTGTGTCAATCACAGTGCTTCATATGATTCTGTTTCTGAGGATATTAGTAAGCATAAACGGGAGGGAAAGGATAGGAAAAGGCATAAAAGGTCTGAGAAAAAGTATGCATCTTCTGATGAGGATTATACTGATGATTCTGAGTTAGAGGACAGGAAAGTGGCCAAGAGGAGGAGAAAAGAGGAGAAGAAGCTGCGGAAGGAGGAGAAGCGTCGAAGACGTGAAGAGAAGCGACGGAGAAGGGAAGAAAGGCGTGCGGAGAAGCTGAAAATGAAGAGTAAAACAGACGATATTTCAGATGATGAGGAAGCTAAACAAATGGATTATCATCAAAGTGATAGTGAAGATGAGCAAAAGAAGCTTGAGATTGAATTGCGGAACAAGGCTCTTGAATCCCTCAAAGCAAAGAGGGGCATGAATAACTAAATGCATCACATCCAAGTTTTAAGTTGTTTTATGCTTTAAAAACTTATTGAGAAATATCTTAGCTTGTTAAGGAACTTGGCTTTACAAATGTTATGTTTATTTATTCATTGGTAAATGTTTGATGTCATCTATCTTTAATGCTGGCAGCGGAAATGGATAAATGACGCTTTCTGAGCAAATCTGTTGAGTACAACTCTATGCAGACATTGTCCTATATTTACTGGTAATACTTGTCTCCCTTAGTTGGGAATTTCATGTTTTTAGGGTGGTGCATCTTGGTTCTTTCTTTTATCGTTTTTTCCTCTATCTTGGTTTGTTCAACGTTTGTTACTATATTTTTCCCTATGGCTTTGATGTGGTTGGTATCATGGCTATTTTCTTATTTAGACCAGATTAATCCTGAAGGTCTTGGTAATATTATTAATGAGGTTTATACTAAATTGGCTTTCTGGTCAATTGGTAGATGAATTTTATGTCAACTAGATGACCTGGTGGGAAGACCATGTGCAGGCCTTTATTTTGAACTTCAATTCAGGTGAAGTTTTTCATTCTTTTAGCATTTTTTTAGTTCTAGAATAGCTTCATAGTAAATCTGTTGTATATACGTAGGTGGTTCTTTCTGATTGTATATTTTTCAAAACTTAACACTGGCATCTCAGGAGTTTTTCCTGGGGTGTGTCCCGGAATTCTCCATGATGTATTTGTTGGGTCCATCGAGGTTGATGTAGTTGTATGCTTTGTACAAATGTGTTGTCGTGTACTTACTTTGATGGTGTGTGCAAGAATTTGGTGATATCTTTCAAGTTTTAAGCATTCTGGTCTAGTCGGTTTTTCGTGTAGAGCAATTAATTGTTTTTTTAATTTCCCGCTGCGTTGCAATGTTAATACCTTTTATTTTTACATTATGATCCGAGTTTGTGTGGCTGTTTATGTTTGCTTCCAATCTTCCCATGTTGCTAGCAAAAATCTATATTCTCTCTCTATGTTTGCTTATGAAAATTTTTAATTTTTAAGGGTGGTTTCCCTGCCGGATGAATACTACCCATATCTGACAAGTATTTATGGTATTTTAAAAAATAGAAGGCTCGGGTAAATTAATGTAATTTTAAAAATAGAAGGGTATATTAATGTTTATTCATAAATTAACATTGTTAAACCAACACATTAGTGTGTGGTTTGGCGTTTGAAAATTGATTTTGACTCAAATTGATTTCGGATACATTTTTGCATGCTTATTTTATGTTAGAGAAGAATTTAAAATTGATTTTGGATCCACGATTGATTTTGTATTGAAGCAACTTAAAGTAATTTCTGGGATTCAAAATTTTATATTGAACTTTATTTTTAACTTAATTTTATATTAAAATATTCAATCATAAATTACATCATATTTAAAATTAATTTAATTTAAAATCATTTTTGTCAATGCTAGTTCAAATACACATTTCATCCATCTCATTCAAGACTCAGCACAAGCTGCATGCCTAGATCTACATTATGTATGAACTTGAATTTCTTTATTAATAAAATTAATACTTAATATTTGTTGATAAAAAGAATTATCTCTATTATGCATCCAGCAATTTAGCAAAACAAAATGCAAGCAATTAGATGGAATATATGGTCGCGTTTTAATAAAATTTGTTATGCTAACCGCTTTAACCATAAGTAACTAACCCCCGCTCTCACTTTTAGTTTTCTTCGACTCACGACCATAATATTATGCGATGTTCGAAACTTACGATACACAGTATATACTTTTTTGTATTTTTCTAAATTTACGTGACTGTATTATGTAAATGGCTCACACAAGTACAAACAAGTTCCGACACTTTTTTTAAGCCGAGGTAAATTTTAGTCTTGGTTAAGTTGTTTGAATATGAAAGCTTTTCCGACCTTAAATTGGAGCACTGTAGCCTTATCCTAAAAATTTAGCGTAAGAGAATCCGTAACTAGCTACATTAATGGATGAAAACATACATAGCCTAGATGGGATACGGTTTTCGATTCATATGTCAAAAGCGGAGTGTCATTTTCTGTGGTATTTGAACGCTTGGTGTTGGATATTTCTGTAATGGATAAAATCTGACTACGTGGCTCGAGCCAATTGGGTAGATTTCGGTTTGCCTCTTCCATTCAGATAATAATTCTCACAAGTCACAACACGAAACAAAAACGATGATTCAAAGGCTGAGGAGCTAGAAAGTAGAGACACACAATCCAAAAGAGTCTACAGTTGAAGGGTGAGGGTCACCTTGGAAATCCATCCATGGCTCCCACTCTTACATCCAATTCATCTTTTATAACCACCACTCCTCATTCAAGGGTGACCCTCCGGAATCCAAGGCTGAGAGTCTTTGCCAAGAAGTCTGGATCATTCCCATCTTTTGGGCTAGGCAAGCCCAAAGATGATGATTCTTCTTCAACTGAAGGAAAAGATGGCTCATCCAATTCCAACTCCTTTCGTTTGGACTTCGGAAAGATACCTGATGTAACGTCTCTGATCCCAGTTTCAAGCAACACTTCTGCGTCTGGCTTTTCTTTTGGAAACCCAAGGCGCAAGGACCCTTCCACAGTGTTTGTTGCTGGCGCAACGGGGCAGGCTGGTATTCGCATTGCACAAACGTTGTTAAGGGAAGGTTTTAGTGTACGTGCTGGAGTCCCCGAACTTGGTTCTGCACAAGAACTTGCTCGTCTTGCTGCTCAATACAAGGTACTTGTTAATGTATCATCTAATCGTATTAGTCTTTAGTCGCCTTATCTTAAAATTAAGCTTTTTTCTACGGTACATTATATATTTGCTTTTCGTACAGAATTATACTTTTAAAAAAAGAATATGATCAAATTGGCCAGTACACAAATATTGTAGCAAGTTTACTGTGATGTGGGTTTAATTTACAATATCACAATAAAATATTTTGATTGCTCCATTCAGTTTAGTTTTAGAGAGTTTTGATGTTCTTTTTTACTTGGTCAATGAAATTGTGATGTGTGTGTCCTCATTACTCGAATATAATCGTAATGTAAGATTCCTATTTTAAACATTTCAATTATAATATGATGGCGTATGGTATTTCTAAGAATATCGCATCACAAACTCTACTGTCAGTTGAACAAAAAAAATGATCAATACCATGTAAAATAATTTAAAAAAAAAAACTATGCAAATCAGACCTCGGGACTGAAATGCAAATTTAAAATAATATTAAGACGACTTAATGCAATGGATCTGATGTGGCAGCAAAGCATATTATTCAACAAGAGCATCTCCAATAGTATTCATTTAAGCAACCCACTTTAGATTCTTAACTGGGTTTAAAGTGAGTTCCAGTGTGTCAGATTACATTTAAACAACTTACTCACATTTTACTCCAATAGCAACCCATTGATTGAACTTTTATGAAGTTTCTATTTTGGAGTGTATTCCGGATACTAATGCATGGTGTACAACAACACAGATAATATCAAATGAACAGGCAAAGCGTCTGAACGCTGTGCAATCAAGCTTTGACAATGCAGACACAATAGCCAAAGCAATAGGCAATGCCAGTAAGGTGGTTGTCACCATTGGTCCTACAGAGAACGGTCCAACCGCAGAGGTCTCCGCATCAGATGCCTTGCAAGTGGTTCAGGCAGCACAGCTGGCAGGAGTAGGCCATGTGGCTGTCATTTACGACGAGAGCAGCGCCGGGGCCTCAACCTACAATGTGCTGGATGGCCTCTCATCCTTCTTCAGCAACCTCTTCTCCAGGTCTCAACCGTTGACTATACAAGAGTTCTTGCAGAAAGTGATTGAAACGGATGTCAAATACACCTTCATCAAGACAAGTTTGACCGATGATTTCTCACCGGAGAGTTCGTACAATGTGGTTGTCTTAGGCGAAGGAAGAGACGTTGCAAACGACTATAAAGTAATGTAATGTATGCGATAATATCAGAAGGATATTGTATCTCTTTTTCCCTCCATTTATTACACTCTTATTTGTAGGTAATAGTTTCTTAGAAAATGATGATTGTTATAGGTAGCCAAGTCCAAGATTGCATCGTTGGTGGCTGATGTCTTCTCCAACACAGAGGTAGCAGAAAACAAGGTATCCGTTTTACATTAGCTGGATAATGCATCTAGTTTTCTTCATATCTAATTTAGATGAGTATTGTATCAATCCCCATCTTAATACTTTAGTATCGAATGAAGAAGTAAACTTGAAAATATATATAAAAAATATATTTTGATTAGTTCTAGCAACACATTTTTAAATACACTTTTCTTAACACATTGTCATGAGTTAAACTTATTAAATAAGAAGTGAGACCAACAAAATTTTGTGATTTCTTATAAATTTCAAGTATTATTAGAAAGTATGTTCAAAAGAATTAGTTAGTACATGAAAGATTTTCAATTAGGACAAAACATAGATGTAGTTAATTTAATACTTTTAGTGTTGTTTTCTAATCAGAATTAAAATTTCACCTTGTTAATTGGCATAATAAAATGAGAAAAAGACTATGTACTGTCAGTGTAAAATAGTCATCCAATCACAAATCACCATGTCTTGTTAGTTTGTTGACTTTACATTACTACCTTAAAAGTCATACCAACCATGATTTGAGATTTTGGATGACAGTGTAAAACTTTTTTATATTGTCAGTGCATGACCAATTAACTTTAATAAAATTTTGTATTAAAGATCAACATAGATGATTATTGATAGAACAACATAGTATGTAAGTTTTTTCCTTTCAATTATTCTATTTGTAAAGCTTTAAAGATTGAAGCCTTTTGGTGACCAATACAGTGTCTCTTTCTCTCTCAAATAGGTTGTGAAAGTGTACTCGGATCCCAGTGCCCCCTTGAAGCGTGTAGATGAACTTTTCAGGTAAAACAATTGATATATAGCTTCTTGTTTCTCTTTTTCATCTATAGCAGGGCAATGATTTTTCGTTGCTTCCCTCTGAGGAGGATTAGTATCTGTTTCTATCTGATTTATAAGTTCCTTTACAGCCCTATTCCTGAGGACGGAAGAAGAAAAGCCTATGCTGAAATGCAGGAAAAAGCAAAGGCAGAGGAAGAAGCAAGAGTGGCAGTTGAAAAGGCCAATGAAGCTTTTAAATCAGCAAAGAAGTTGGAAGAAGAGGTGAAAAAGCTTTCGCAGCAAGAAGCACGGGCTGCAAGTCTGGCTCAAGAGGCCCAAGAGAAGGCAGAGGCAGCTGGGGCTTCGGTGGAAAACCTCTTGAACAAGGCAAAAGACTTTGGTACAGGGTTTTCCTGGGAAAAGTTGAGCTCACAGATTACTACTTCAATCCAAAAGCCTGATGAGGATGAGAAACTAAATGTGCAGCTAGCCACTGTAAGGGGACAGGCCAAGGCTCGGAATCTTGCACCTAACAAAGCAGTGGTTAAACAAACACCTCAGAGAAGTGCTGGTAAGCCAAAGGTGGAAAAACCAAAGCAGGCAGAGACACCAAAGGAGGTTAGGAATGTATTTGGTGGCTTGTTCAAGCAAGAGACTATCTATGTTGATGATGACTAGTGGAAGTGGAATATATTATCTTGCACGGCATAAAACTATGTTGTTTGAGTCTGTGTTAACGCAGATAATTTGGTTGCATGTGTATGGCCTTGTAAAGTTCTATGTTTTTGAAGCAGGATATTTATGTAGTTGTACTGGTTCAGAACCCTCTGTTTTCTGGGGAAAACAATAAAAGGGTTTTCCCTTATCTTCTCTCCTCTCCTCTCCTCTCTTGCTAATAATTAATGATGTCTTTGGCCACGGTCTTGCCTTGCTTCATTGACAACTTGTGTGTTTAGATTATACTTGTCTCACTCAAATCATGGTTCAGAGGGGGCAAATTTGATTTTATTTTCAATTACCATGTTTGGCATAATTTTATTTGAGATATGTGCTTCGAGATTTTGGTGTCGAATTATATTTAATCTGAGGTAAGAAATAGTTCTGTTTTAGCACCGCATTAGCTTTGTATAGGAAATACTAATACTAATAAACAATATGTTTCCGGTGAAAGCATTTATAGTATGCTCATGATTGTTTTTCCTTTTTATAGATGCAACACTTGAAACCAAAACTAAAGGGAAATCATGTACATACCATTTGAATTAACTAACCGATAAATTAGTTGATTTAGCTGGGGATTTAGTTGTGCCTTGGTGACTTGTTGATTATAGGACTTAAATACAAAAACAATCTCTTTGCATATATAAGGATAAAATTACGTACAATATCCTTTTCCTTTACCTTAACATAGCGATGAGCCTCCGTATAATGGAGTACATAATTTTTTTAGCTGGGGATTTCGTAACTAGACTTGCACTATTTCAAGATAATGCTACTATTGATCTCTGGTGGTAAAGGGAAGCAGGTTCCATCAAGGAAACACTTCAAATATTCAAGTTTTAGTTAATGAAAAATTGTCTCTGTAAAATAGGGGGTTTGTGAGATTCCGAAAGCGTTTTACTTCTAGAAAATACACGTAGTTTTTCATGTCCATCAAGATCGTGCAATGATGGGTTGCAATGCGGTTTACATGAGGTTTATGGATTTACTTTCTTGCCCTAAAAATCAGTAACTAGCACAGTGCTGCATTAATTGATGAAAACATAGCCTAACTATATGAGGTTTATGTATTTATTGTAGATATTTATCAAATAAGATTATAAAATTGAGTATTTCATCTTCTCATTACAAAGCACTAACTAGAACGATAGATACATAATTACCTTCTCAAAGGGCGTAACTTCTGACGAATATTGGAGTATTGGAGAAGGCCATAGACTTACAATGGTAATGATGCTTTCCTTATGTCCATATCCTGGACGAATGGAGGTTGATTAGTTGAAAATTAAATATATGGCGACCATTATCCTAGAGGCTACTAGCCAGGATCAATGCAAATACCATAGTCCTGTCGTGAAGCTTCGTTACTTCATATGTAATTGGCCATTAATTAGCCGAATACTTGTGATTGTATATATTGTGACTATGGTCCAAGAGCCTTATGCTTTTAATTAGGCTTACATACCTTCAACTAATCATGTAATTATATGATGTCGGATAACCTGTACATGTGCGATAGATTCTCACTTTAAAATTTTGCTTAAAGTTGCCATTTAGACTTTCTGTTAGAAAGTGTTTATGTAATTTGAAGAAATATTTTTGTTCTCTTTTCATTGTATTTCCTATTTTCAAATATGTTTGTATCATAAATAGTTGAAATGACAAAAAAAAATGTTTGTATTGTTTCTTATACAAATCTTTTTTTTAAAAAGAATTAAAGTAAATATAAAATACATTTTGGTAACTATTAAAAAGAAAAGAAAAATTATAAAAAATTTCCTCAAAGTTAATTTGTAATTTTGTTCATCTTTTAAATTCTGATCTACGATTTTGATTTTCTATTTTAAAATATTAACAATTTTGATGTAGTTGGTCAAATTCTAATTTATTTCTTAAATAAATATATTAATATAAGATTCAATTGAACCAAAATATCCTAGATAAAAAATTAAGGAGGACGAAAATTACAATTCAACTTGTCTATTAAATTGACTTTAATAATCTGTTATTTATTTGTGTTTGCTTTAATTTTATGCAAAGCTCAAGAGACCATCACAATAACCCCATGCTTGAATCCATATAATGAGACTGAAAAAACAGGAAAATCTTTGTATAATTTTTTTGAACATTTATGCACGTGTGTAAATTATCTATGTATTGTGTGTGTAAATTGATCAATACTGTTTGCCATTATAAAATGTAAAATATTATGAATTTGATCAGTGTGTAATTAATTTGATTTCCAAAAATATGCTTGGTACAATATTCATATGCATGCATAATCATCTGGAAAGGGAGGAATTGATATATGGAAAAGATATTTGTTAAAAAAACAACTACAATGTCAACAGTTCATAAATACTATAAACCTTTGACAAAATTTACTGTTATCAGCGGTTTAAATAAGAAACTGCAGACAAAATGCATTTTTTGTCATCAGTCTAAATAAAGAACAATAAACAATTTCAACAAGGAATCACATAAACGTAACCCACTTTTGTTTGCCGTTCTCTACTAAGATCATATTTCACCTTTGTTAACGTACAATTCAAACTGCTGACACATGCAACACAGAACAAACGATATGCTCTTTGCTAATATAGTACTGCATGTTACTGAGTTAATCCTAGAGTGTCAATTATATTAAAAGAATACTGCACTCAAGCTCAAAGTAAAAAAATAAAAAATAAAAACAAACTTTATTGTATGTAAGGACTAAGGACTAAGTAACCCAAAATTATGTGGGTGGGTGAATATAAAACACTGTATGCAGTACACTCTTATAATTTAAACTCTTATTTTTCTGGTACACCTAGCTTTTGTTGTGAAATCGCTGTACTAGCTTCAACATTTTATCACTTGGTAAACTATTTCTTACATGCAAGCTAAATGTAGCAAAACAAAAATGTTGCCACTGCAAAGATCCTACGTTGCGCGAATCACAAATTAAACGAGAGAAGTGTAGACAATTGATAGTTATAGTCACATATAGAGTACGTTATGGAGAATGAAAAATTAAGCATATCGGGAGCCACAACGATTTGTGAAGAAACTCATTAAGCTGAATACTCCAAAAGATAACAAATTACTTTTGTTACGAATATGTTGACTTGCTTAAAGAAAGAAGAAAAATGTAAACTCAATCAGAAATTAAGAATGAAGAAAAATTACAAATGTAACATTAAGCATGATTGACATGTCAATGGAGAGAATTTAAAATTATTGATAAATGTAAATTGCCTTGTTCTTATCGATTACTAAGTGGTTGAAGATGGCAAGGCTAGTTCACTTGGTTCTAATCGAGAATAAAATCTTGTATGTAATGGAAACAATATATATATAATTTATTCTGAGTTAACATTATATGATGTACATGTTTTCACTCCTTAGCATCATCATATTAATTAGGAAAGCATTATTTACATTAATCGGGCAAGGGCAAGGGCAAGCGGCGTATATATTAACTGTTGCTTCTACTTTAATTTTGGTGTCCTTGAGTAAGTCGAATAAGAATCGATTAGATTAATTAAAAGGGTTGAGCCTTGAGGCCATAGTTGGAATGTGGTGCAAGAAATTTATTTCAAGACTCAAAATTGTACCCAAAACAAAACGAATCATAAAATCAGTAACCAGAAGTATACCCCGTAAATTTTACAACCAATATATATAAAATACAAAGCAATGCTCAAAATGATCGAATTCGAAAATAAAATTGCGAAGACAAAATCAAACAGTATATGAATTCTTTTCACCAGTAAAAAGGGGCGGGCGGTAATTCATGGACATCTACAAATAATTACGTATTGATGAGAGGATTGAACTCAAAAAAAATTTCTTGTACCCGTTTCTGCTGATGAATCCTGTGGTTCGGGTCCTAGTCTCAGTTCAAGGTCTAACTCCGATGAGGAATCTTGATGAGTAGATAACAAAGTTTGTTCAGTAGTAGTTTGAGTTTGACCTTGTGGGTTTTGTGTTTCACTGCTAGTTGGTGATTCAGCAAAGAGTGGAAGCTGCTGCCTCTTGTGAATGGCATGTTCTTGTTGAGACACATTCCAATTCCAGTTTGGTTTGTTACTCTCTTCACCACCAGACTTGGCCTGATCCTGTTGAATTTGGTTTGAAGATTGTTGTTGCTTGAGCTTGGCTTTGTCTTTTCTGTGGATGTTCATGTGTCCCCCTAGTGCTTGTGCATTAGAGAAGCCCCTCTTGCAGAAGTTGCACTCGTAGGACCTAGATGTCACGTGACTTGCACCTTGCTCCTCTCCATCAGAGGGATGATTTTCTGATGCTGCTTCATGATGATGATCAGATTCCATTTGATAATTAATCAGTTTCAACTTTGAAGGTATATTGTAAGAGAATGAATAAGTGGTGTAGATAGGAATAGAGATGGTCAACAAAGGCAGATAGCGGTGGTTTTATATGTTGAAATTAATGGGGGCACATACAAATTAAGGCCTGCTAAGTTCAGCTTATTATTATTTTATGCAAATTGCCATGTAATGAGAATGTAACTTCCTGGATATGTTTTTCAGCTTGAGTTGTAGCAAAGGACAAAATAGCTAAGGCTTGAAACACTACTGGGTCAAGTATTTCTGGACAACTTGTGTTTTGGCTTGTGGCTTTCGACCTACGTTAGATTCAAATTTTGTCGCATAAGCTCACAATGCATGTTACTATCAAACAAGTTTTTATATAGTTATTACTATACTATATGTTCCCAATAATATGAGCTTGCTTTCTAAGTTGTTTCTAGTCGTTATTGATATACTTTTTATATATACTAAAGGGGGAGACGCACTGGATCTCTCTACACATTTTAAATGAAAAAAAAGATTTAGAAAAAAAAAAAACTAACTAGAAGAAAGTAGTGATAGTTATTAAAAGAAAGTAATAGAAGTTTAAAAACTAAAAAATGATAAAAATTGTCCAAAATTTGTTGCCACCAAAATGGATGTTCCCTTTATTAAAAATATAGATATATGGATTGCTAATTTTGGATAAAAAAGATTCTTTACTGGATTATAATAAAATCAATGTAAAAAAATTTATTTTAATTAGTTGTTTAATTTTTTTGTTTTTTGAAAAGAGTTGTTTAATTTTTCTAGGAAGTGTAAAAGTAATTTTTTTAAAGTGTTTGTAAGGATTCGAAAGATGTGAGCCATATTAGTTTTAAGTAAATATTTTATATATAGTTGATTGTGAAGAGTGTTTTTATTTATTTATAGAAAAACAATGGTTTTCGTCTCAAAATCAATTAATATTGAAGCAGAGTTTGGGTTACAAGATATATATATATATATATATAAATATATAAAAGATAATTATTATGAGAAAAGGAACTTCAGAATGTAGCTTTTACATAAAGAATTGTTCCAATGTCGTTTGCCGTTAAAAAAAAAAAACAGGACATTAATAGTTAAATAAAATCTATTTTAAAAATCTTACGTAAACATGTTTTGTTGTTATTTTACTGAATAAGGTAGAAAATTGACTCAATGTGATTCTTGCATAAACTTTTAACCAAAGGAAATAATAAGAAACCTAACCCTAATTAAACTTCTTCTTTATAATTGAAAACATGATTAGATATTTATATTTAAAATGAAACTACGTTATCTGAAGTTAGATGCATGCTCTTAAGAATAATATGTATGATTTTTTTTATAAAAAAAATATGTATGGTTAATTTATAATATAATATTGCTCTAGATCTGCTCTAATTTCTAAAGCATCAGTGGTAATACATGAATATATAACTCTATTTTAAAATCACTCCATCAATATTTATCATTTTTCCCCCTATTCTTTCTCTTCTTTCTCTCTCTACGTATTGATTAACATAGAGTTTAACATAGAATGGTCTATGCTTTCCAGCAAGAAATGAAGAAAGTTAAGACAAAGATGATAAATGTTTTCTCAGAGCAAATTATCGTGAGCTGTGGGGCAAAGGCTAAAATAGTATATTAGTATCGTTAGATTGGTTTCTCTCTCAAGATGTAAAGGTCATCTCAGGAATCACGCAATCGTCTACAATGTGACCATTTGATATTCATAAAATAGTGAAAATTTGAATATTTTATTTACCCCTGTACCATATTAGAACTAGTTAATTTTATTAAAAACGTAAAACAAGTTAGTTGCATGCAGTCTGCATATCCTGTATGGGTACTGACTTATATAGAATATTTTTTTACAGGACTTATATATATATATATATATATATATATATTATATATATATAGAATGAGAAAGGGCTAGCCACAGTCTCTTTAATTTTTTTTTTTATAATTGATTAGAATTTTTTGGGTAAATTTTATTTTTTATTTAATATAAATCAGGAAAGAGAATCACATTAAATAAAAAAACAAAATCAATCAAAAATAATAAATTTTAATAAATTCTAACCAAATCATAAAAATATCTTAAAAAGAAAACATCTTAATAGACCTGCTAACATTTCTCATATATAATATTTTTCTTTAAGGGAAACATTTCTCATATATAATATTCTTCTTTAACGGAAATGTTTTAAAGTACATTTATGATACAAATTGAGAAATTAAAATTAGAAAGATTTTATACAAAAATATAATATAAATATTTTTTTATTATAATTTTTAATATAACTCTACTGTGATTTTTAATAAAATCTTTGTATTAATTTATTAATCTTTTGAAGACATAGTTACTATTTCTATGACCTCATTAAAAGTTGAACCCAACCAATGCTTTCCAGTGTTTCTCAAAATATCAAACTATATTCTCTAGATGAATAATCTAAAATGAAATCTGAAATAAAACTGCCTTAGTTAATTTAATGTAAAACTATGGAGGAAGTCATTATAGTAATAATCGTTAATCAATTTATAATTAATTTCATATATATATATATATATATATATATATATATTGGTGTTTGGTACTTGACCGGCCACTTCCATAATGTTTAGTCAAACACAGTCTTCTATGTTTTCATCTTTAGCCGTCCTGAAGCATTGAATATGAAGCTGACTTGGTAGTTGTTTAGGGCAATATTATATGTATGTAAAAAGGAAACAATAAAAAGAACCAGAAGATCCATAGCTGGTAAAGGGAGTTATCTTGCTGGTTGTACCAAACTGACGACACAATAAAGGTAGCCATGAACGTCTTCCACTTGGAAACCACAAGAGCTAGCATTAAGCCAGTTGGACATATTGATTTGAGGAGCTAGCTAGCTGCAAATAAAGAAGAAAGAACAACTTAGAAACGTTAGATATACATCAGTACATGCATATGCATAGCATATATATAGTTAATAGTTTGCTACTGTGCTTCAATGTTAATGATAGAGTAACAATTAATGTACACCTATATATGTAAAGAGACGAAATTATGGTAAGGTTTACTCTCCTTTACAAGCACTTTTAATTTCTTTGCAAACCTGATAATTGTTATTGTTATGCATACGTAATTTATATATTTAAATTACATAATAATTATCTAATTTCTTCTCTTTTAATGTTTCTTTTAAGTTAAAAAGTTAAAAATTTAATTTCTTCTAAATTTTTATTCAGTGGATGCTAAAGTTAATAAATTTATAATATTTTAATTCTGTTTTTTTTGTAGAAAGTAATACAACAGGAAGTCTGAAAGATGTTGAAGAACTAAAACAACCCCCTCAATGTGACAACAACCACTCAGTGTGAGGAGCCAATATGGAGACCAACTGAAACGTGCATGTGCATTAAGCGCGCATCTGGCGACTTAGTGTGTGGTCACTTAAGTCAGCTGGACTTTGCATGTATGCTTAGCGCACACATGTAAACTTAACGCATAGTAATTGTCAAAAAAACATGACTTTGCAGTGTCTTGAAGATAAAAAGAGGGGAGCATTGTGCAAAAAGAGATTAGACAAATAGAATAGAGTTAGGGCACAAAATAGAAAGAAAACTCACTTACTTGGAAACCATTTTCTTCCTTTTTGTATTTATAAACCTTTCATGATAAGAAGAGGCTAAACCACTCATTGTTAAAAGTTTAGCAACCAAACACTCTTAATTATCTTTATTTTGTTGAATTTTATATTTATGTATATAAATATCGAATTTAATTTATTATTCGTTTTAAATTAAAAATATACAAATTTCAAATACAATCAAAATTTACTTAAAGTTAATACTCAAACTTATCATTTTAATTATTACTTAGACAATTTAATGCATTGCCAATAAGTTAAAAAAATGCACTTTACAGAAGTCAGAATTGCAACACTTCTTTCTATTCTATGATTTCATAAATCAAATAAGTTTATCATGCTCCGAAAATGAAGTAACACATTCAGCGGAATATAATGTCAGGGCAATAAAAGCTTGTATGTGAAATCTGAAAAATTGGAGTTATCTCGTACTAACAAATGAAGATAGTTCTTATAGACAATATATATAATTATTTTATATTTTATTATTCATCTTAATTTCAATTTAATATATTTAAAATGCCAAATATCAAATAATAAATATATCTCGAGGCACAATTTAACATGTAAGCATATAAACCATATAGCAATGACAAATGAAAAGTAAATTTGATTAATGCAACTTATAGCAACCACCTTTTCTCACAAAAAAAATTCTATGATAAAACAAAAGTACTATTATAGTAATAAATTTTTATAGAGGCTCACACTTTGCATGTGAGAAACGATTGTTGTGTAGGGCAACCCAAAACTCAAGTGAACCCCACCATGTTGCTCTCCAATGCAACATTTTTACTTGAGTTTCTAATCATGCAATGTTGCTCTCCGATGCAACATTTTTACTTGAGTTTATAATTGCTGAAGTGTCAGGAGAGATCATGGAGTTGCTCTTATATTGTTAACATGTAATCAACATACGTGTACTAATTTTAATCTCTAAAATTATCAAATATAAATAATTTTAATCTTTATTAATATCATAATTTTAGAGAATAAATATACTTGTCAACCACCTGGGCAGTGGAGGGTGTTGAAGTGTTGATTAAATATTATATTGTTCTAGAATAGTTCTGCACAAATCCAATAAGAGTCCAACAGATTTTGTTGTTGTTGTTGTTATAAATAAGAGCCCAATAAAGAGTCCACAAACTTGGTAATCCAAGATAAAGAGAAAAGGGATTTTCTTCCTACACCATTCAAAAATCAAATACATCCAATAATAACAATGTAATTCTGAAATTGTCTTTTAGTAAAAATCTTTAACTTCTTCGTGCACCATTCTCGTTCTTTTTTTTTTTTTTGTTGTGTACACTCATACAGATTGGTAATCTGTATGGTTCATACAAATTGAGCAATTCATATGAGTCATATGGATTGACCAATCCATGGGAGGTATGGTTCATACAGATTGAGTAATCTGTATAGTTCATACAAATTGAGCAATTCATATGAGTCATATGGATTGACCAATCCATGGGAGGCATATAGATTGTCATATGGATTGTCAATCCATATGTTTCATACGGATGACCTTTGTCACTTCAACACCCACCGCAATGATGATGATGAAGTCAAAGCAGCTATCAAACCATGGCCAACCAAGGGAGAAGGAGGTTCACCAAGAAGAAAAAATGGAGAAGGTGACAAAGGAAGAGGAGGAGGATGGGTAACTTTAGAATTAAAAAAAAATGAATGGTGTATGAGATATTTGAATGGTATAAAAAAAAAAATTCCCAAGACAAAGAGGGAATAAAATTCCAAACCCGGTCACCATGCATTTATTTTATCCCTAACTTTTTACCTCTGACTTATATTGACTAGAATATTAGAATCCCTGTTGATACACTCAGTATTGCAAAACTTGGTAGGTCACCATTGGAGAATTAACAGACACCCGTGGAGGGACGAGGTACGTGATCATCTTCTCCTAAGCTTCGTGTAGAATAAATATATTTACAAAACAAAAAATTAACCACGTGGGTCTTGAAGAAGGGAATCAAGCACCATTTCTTTTCTGACCAATTCTAGCATGGAAAAGATGTTTTGGTTTCCCTGCACGGAAAAGTTACAGTAGCCGTTAAATTTAATAGTGTTGAGTTGGACAACTAAGGGGTGCCATGAGTATATCGTAAAACTAGTGCATAGAATTAGTAATTTTTTTAATTAACTCTGTTGTATTAAATAATAATATTTTTAAATTAAGGAGAGAGGAAGTGTTGTTAGGGGCGCATGGTAAGGTACTCTCTGCATTTTCACTTGCAAGCCTTTGTCTCCCTCCCATTTCTCCAACATCTTCCGAGAATGACTTTCCTCCTCAATATTTCGAAGTCTATAGTCTCCAATATTTTTACTAAATCAAATTTAAACCGACTTTGTAGAGTAGGGAATGAATCTCACCTGATCTGGCCTCACGGTAGTGGGACGATGCAGATAGAAGTAAGATTTGACTGCTTCCAAAACTCGTTTGTGCAAATTATAGACTTCGAAATATTGGGGAGGAAAGCCACTCTCGGGAAGATGTTGGAGAAATGGAAGACAAAGGCTTGCAAATGAAACTGCAGACAACACTTTACCACACCCCCTAACAACACTTCCTCCCTCCTTAATTTGAACTAAGATTAAAATCCTATTTTTTTCTTTATAAATATTAAAAAGTTTAAAATTCAATTCTACAAAATTTTTAGTATATTTTTTTGTTTTCGTAAAATTAAAATGCGTTATTTTTTAGCACAAAATTAAACTTTGATGAATCCAAACTAAGTGTCTATTAAAAATTGGACACGTGGAGTTATGTTTCCTTTTTCTCTTTTTCTAATTCTCTCTCCTTCGACTGGTTCCAATTCTCCTTTGACTACAACTCCGACCACCGTGCCATCACCACCCTACCCATCTCTTCGGTGTCGTACCACTACTTGCACCACCTCTTCCACTGCGCACCACTACTTGCATTGGTCAGCACAACGCGCACAACGACATCGGGGTCGCATATGGTGATATGGTGGTGGTGAAGATGCGTGATGATGTCAGAGTCACATATATGAAGGAGAGAGGAAGGAGAGAGGAACGCGCACAATGTTTGGTTGTTTAATGATTTTGATGGTGGTGACACCAAGGTGATGTTAAGGGTTTGAGAGAAAGATTTTTTTTTTTGGCAAATTGCCACAAATTGTGATTTGATGTTTTAGAAAAATTTCTATAATTTGTGGCAGTTTTTAACCTCCATAAAATTATATTTTAAAATATAAATAAAAAAATGCCTAATAAGTTCTTATTCACTCAAATTTAACTATGGACAAAAATTTAGGTATTTCAATTTTATAAAAATGAAAAATATGTCAAAAATTTTACAAAAAGAAATTATGAACTTTTCAATATTTTAGAAACGAAAAAGATACTTTAACACTAAAAATATTATTATTAATACAACACAAGTCCCTGATTAGTAAAATATTTACTCTATGCATTAATTCTACTGTACATTCACATAACCACTCAGTCATCCAACTCAATACTATTAGTCAACAACTACTATAACTTTCCCATGCAGAAAAACTTTACCATGCTAGAATTGGTCTTCTTTTCTCAAGTGTAAATCTTATGTTGCTAAAACAAAAGTGTAAATGTTATGAAAATGAATAAATACAAAAATCTTAGGCAGCTCCTTGAATTTTGATAAGGCTTTTGCCTCAATCTCACACTCACGAGATGATGCATTCCCATTCTGGGCATTCTCAAATCTCAATCAGTGCGCGCACAGAATTCTTTGAATCAACTTTTCCGAGTCCTAGACCTAGATAATGTAATGAAAAATCAAATTACTACCTTAAAAAGTAGAATCCTGGTCGCATGATTTGACGGTGATTACTGATTAGCCCAAAATGCATCATCAGGCTTCCCTCATAAATCCGACTTCTAATCTTCCATTGCTCTCACGCCGCACAATCACTACCTCTTTCATTTTCAACCATAGAAGTAAAAAATCACAGTCCAATCGCATTAGGAGCCACCAGTCCACAACACAGCACAGGTGGACTCTTCAGGGCATGACAGCTTTCGTCACTGGTGGCACTCGCGGAATAGGATTAAAAAAATTCAACTTTCACGCCCATGATTCCTTCTACTTCTGACCCTTTTCACCTCTCATCCTAATTTAGCTTGTGATTTTTTTTTTTTTTTTTGTAATGACACGCCATTGTGGAGGAATTGACGGGGTTTGGAGCCAGAGTGTATACCTGTGCCAGGAATGAACATGATCTCACTAAGTGCCTTAAGAAAAGGAATAATTTCGGTTTTGATGTCACTGACTCAGTTTGTGATGTCTCAGTTCCACACCAGAGGGAGGCACTCATGGAATCTGTTTCCTCTCTCTTCCACGGAAAACTCAACATCCTTGTAAGTTGTTGTTGGAGATATCGACTATTAATATTGATATGGCTAAAATAGTGTATATGAGTAAAGAATAATCTTCATCTTATGACTTATGAGCTAACTTTTAGGATTTAATTAGGATCAAGTCCAAATTATAAGATGGTATCAAAATTTATTCTAGCTGTTGTTGTTTAGCCTATCTCATTATTCGTAGTTGATCTGTTATCATACCACCTGTAGATGTCCAGTCCTGCAATGTGTTCATTTTCTTTGTTACCAAGGGTCGAAATATGCATTTTTCTTTGTTCTGGATTGCTTTGAGGTTCACCTTGGATTAGTAAGCCCTCTTTATGTAGACATATGTATTAACCTGATTAATTTGAATGTATAGAAAAACAATGTAGGGACAAACATTCGGAAACCAGTGACAGATTTCACAAGTGCAGAGTTTTCCACTCTTATTGATACCAATTTGGGATCCGTCTTTCATTTATGCCAACTTGCATATCCACTTTTGAAAGCATGGGGAATGGAAAGTGTTGTGTTGATCTCGTCTGTTTCTGGTTTTGTCTCACTCAAGTCAATGTCTGTTCAAGGAGCAACGAAGGGTAATTTAACTGCTTAATGCTGTATTGCAGCTTCCTTAACAAATGCTGTGATGTTGATGGGTTTATGGAATTTTGGACATCTGTTTGTTTTCTGGTTTATTGGGGCAATTAATCAACTTACAAGAAATCTAGCTTGTGAGTGGGAAAAAGACAATATAAGGAGTAATGCAGTGGCACCTTGGTACATCAAAACTTCATTGGTAGAGCAGGTAATTTTCTTCCGCTTTTTCCTGTAACCATTAGTTAGAATGAGCTACCTATGCTAGCAACACACTCCTTCTAACACTATTTTTTATTGGTTAAAATTTATTAAAAATTACAAAATGATTAGTAGGGTTCATTGAATAAGGAGTGAATCCACACAATTTTGTGATTTCCAACAAAGTTCAACCAATGGTAGAGAGTATGTAAGGAGTATTTTAAAGAGTGTGTTGTTAGCATTTTTCTATTTTGGAAACAGAACAGCTTTGAAACTACTAGGATATATACCACCTCTAGTTCTTAAGTCTTCCATTTCGTTCGCAAGTTTCTATTTCAACAGAACCGAATTGATCTTTACGTCTTGATTCTTGGTAGTTGGTAGATATACATAATCAATCTCTTTCCTCAATGTTCTTCCTGCCAAAGTGCTCTCTTAGGTAGATTGTAGCAAGTCTATTGTCTGGTTAATTACTAACCGAGCTACTTTATCTTGAATCCAGTCCTCTGGAACAGCAACTCCTCCACAAGCATGTATGCATCTATTTGATAATTTGCATCTAAATGCACAACCTCTAGCTTCTGTTAGAGTAAGCAAATTTACACAATATGGCAGAAATAGAGACACATAATAGATTCTTACAAGTTACAAGTTTGTACCTCCCAATTATCCAAGGAGAAGATTTTTAAGACATTTTTTTTTATCCCATAATTGGGTCATCCTGGATTTGATTGGGAATCTAAAACCAGTATATGGCCCAAGCCCTTTAACATACTACTAGCACTCTTGCCCCAACAAATTGCATTTTCCTAGCATAGAAATCAAAGAGAAAGTTATGGGTATTCGACATTTTATTTTGCCTGTGTTACTGCCTAAATTTTAATTTGTGATTATCCTGACCTAAAATTGACGCTGCAGATTAGCTTTGTGAATACTCCTACCAGCAGTCACTAATGTTCCATTCCCTGTGTAATAACATTGAAGTTGGGTTTATTGCATTGCATTTGGAATCTTGGTCTGACAAGAACATGGATGGTGCTCTAAAACACACAAGTCTAATGCGGTGGGTCAGATATAAAAAATTATCTGCCTTTTACCTTCTTTTAGGTGCTCAGCAACAAAGACTCTCTGGAAGAAGTGTACTCCAGAACTCAACTTAGGCGCCTAGGAGATCCAGCAGAAGTCTCTTCTCTTGTTGCCTTTCTCTGCTTACCAGCATAATCATACATCACTGGCCAGATTATTTGTATTCATGGAGGAGTGTCTGTGAATGGTTTCTACTCAACAACACAGTTCTAGGAGTTGCAGCTTATACCAGGCACCCTCCTTAATAATTTTCCTCTACACCTGCCATTCCTGTGGGACATTTGACATGGTGAACTGAAGGCATCGTTCTCTTCTTCCCTGTCAACTTAAAAGAGTTTTGAGCTTTTAGTCCATACCAAAAGTTAACCAACCCCTGGTAGGCCCTTCCAAGGTTTTGGAATATCTGCTAATGCAATTCTTTTATTGTACTAAATCCTCTAATATATAATATTCTTATTATAGATATGCTATCGTGGAGGAGTTGGCACAGCTTGGAGCCACTGTACACACTTGCGCTCGGAACGAAGCTGAACTCAATGAATCCTTACATCAATGGAACACAAAAGGATACAGAGTAACTGCTTCGGCCTGTGACGTGGCTTCTCGTGCAGACAGAAATGAACTCATAACTAGACTTTCCTGTGAGTTTAATGGCAAACTCAATATACTTGTGAGTAACAACATTTTCTCATTAAGTACTACTCCCTTCTTCCTTTGTTTCATTATAACTGTCATATAAAACAAAATTGTTCCCAATTATTTATCATTTTAGTTTTTTTAATATAATATTGATTACTTTTTTTTAACTTTTTACTCTTATAATATTAATGATATGGACTAAAAAATAAAAAATGAATTAATTATAATAGGTTTCATTTTGTAAAGTTATTATTTTTTCATTTATTTATTGATTTTTCTTGGTCTATGTAAAATAATTTAGATCAACAATTGTAATGATACCAAAAAAGTATAAAGAATAAGAGAAATATTAAGGCCACATTCTCTAAAGCTCTTTTGAACACATATTTTCTTATTTGTTATTTTTTTTAATATCACAAAATTCAATAAGTTTCACGTTCTCTATCTTATATTTTATAATTTTTAATATATTTTAATCAATAAAAATATGTATAAAAAATGTGTTATTAACACTCTCAATGAATAATTCAAAACCCATTTTTTGATTAGGAACTTTTTTTTGCCTTAATGTTTTTAATTTTGTATCATATTAGGCTTACATTAACATATGGATTTAGGTAAACAACGTGGGAACAAACATATGGAAAGACCTCTTGGATTACACAGAGGAAGACTTTTTATTTCTGGTGAATACGAATTTGCATTCTGCTTTCCACCTATGCCAGCTTGCACATCCTCTCCTAAAAGCTTCCGAAGCTGCAAGCATGGTTTTCATATCCTCCATTGGCGGTGTGGTATCAATAAATTTAGGATCCGTTGTATATAGTGCAACAAAAGGTAATTAATTGTTTATATCGATAGAGAGGGTTTACACTTAAACTAAGTGCCTAACTGGTAACTTCAAACTATGTATGCGATTGACATGCAGGAGCAATGAATCAAATGACAAAAAAATTGGCATGTGAATGGGCCAAAGACAATATAAGGACTAATTGCGTTGCACCAGGGAGTGATCAGAACCCCTGCTGCTGATGAGGTAATTTTTTTGTTTATTATTATTTTTATCAATAAATATTAATTATTAATATTATTAGTTTTTTTGTCAGGGAGCATGGATTAAAAAATCTGCGACCTCTCTCTTTTCTCTTCATCACTATACCAATCTTATATCTCATTTGTTTGTTATTGTTTAGTGTTATTACTTTTCTTTTATCATTTGCATCGATCTTAATTATCATTGTTTCCTTGCACTTGCAGTATTTAAAAGAGGGAAAAATTGCTAATGCTTACGATATTCCACGAACCCCTCTTGGACGGTTCGGGGAAGAAGACGAGGTGTCTTGGGTTGTGGCATTCCTCTGCTTACCCGCAGCCTCTTACGTAACTGGACAGATAATTTGTGTTGATGGCGGCTTCACTGTGAACGGCCTATATATAAGCTAGGCTTATTGTAAGATTTTCCGTGTTTAGCCTTGTGATGTTAAGAATAAGTTAAGAGTGTACTCTATCCAATACTCGATTTCGAATTTTAGAGTAATTGAGTCCTATACTATATGATAAATTATTACTTGATCGGAATTATTATGGTTGTATCAATGTTATATGACATATCAAAAATAATTTTAATTATTTTCATATATTAAATTTTTTTGGTTATATGTCACATAAAATTTGGTTAATACTATAGATGCATGATGATCCGAAAATATGTAATAATTTCTTCTACCGTACACACTATATAATAATAATAATAATAATAATAATAATAATATTTACTCTAAAAATGATAATATTCAATATTTAATATAATATTCAATATTCATTAATTATTTCTTTTATTTTCGTTCAATTCAATCTTAAATCTAATATATTAATTAATAGTGTCATCAAGAATGATTTAATTGGTTAGGATATAAAAAATAAAAGAAACAAATATATATAAAATTAAAGATTTAACTTAAAATATGTGAACTAAAATTAAAAAAAAATGAGTACCATAATCGTGGATCAAGAATTGAAAGAGGATTAAAAATATAACCTAGCCAAAAACATTTATTCATTTTATCTATCTTAAATTTTTCCCAAATTTTATAAACAAACATAATTAAAAAAGAGAAAAAATATTATAAAACTAATAAATGAAGAAAATACTTAAAAGATGATCATAAAAAAGCATTAGTGTTAAATCTAGTCTATGAAAAATAAAAGAGGAAAGGGGGGCCTGACAAATCAACCCTAACCCAACCCAAATTGATTTCATAAATTAAACGGATTGAAATATACGAGTTGATGGATTGAAATGTATAATCCAACCCAACCCATTTGGATGGGTTATGCAAGTCTACCATTGATTTGAACTTGTTTTCAAATCTCTAATATAACCAAATGCTTAATGGATTATATGGGTTAGTGGAATGAAATGTGCAATACAACCCAACCCATTTGACAAGTTATGCGAGTTTACCGTTGATTTGAACTTGCTTTGACACATCTCACATAACCAAAACACATTACTGTTAAATCTAATTTATGGGGGAAAAAAAGAAGAAAAAAAGAGGAAAGGGGGACCAGGTCAACTCCAACCCAACTTGCATTGATTTTATAACTTAAACAGGTTGAATTATATGGATTGGTGGATTGAAATGTACAACCCAATCTAATCCATTTGGATGAATGATGTGAGTTTACGGTTGATTTGAACTTGTTTTGACACCTTTGATATAACCAAATGCTTAATGTATTTCACATAAATTTTAATTAAGAGTAAAAAAATAGTTCTTGTTAGTATTTATATTCATCTAAGTTTAAGTTTAATTAAATTATAATTATTAAATTAAACGTACATATTTGTAACTCCAACCCAACTTGCATTGATTTTATAACTTAAACGGGTTGAATTATATGGATTGGTGGATTGAAATATGCAACCCAATTTAATCCATTTAGATGAATTATATGAGTCTATCATTGATTTGAACTTGTTTTAACACCTTTGATATAACCAAATGTTTAATGAATTTAACATAAATTTTAATTAAGAGTAAAAAAATAATTCTTACTTGTTAGTATTTATATTCATCTAAGTTTAAGTTTAATTAAATTATAATTATTAAATTAAACGTACGTATTTGTATTAATAATATAATTTTATTTTTAAATTTTAAATTATTTAAAGTTATTAATATTTATGCTTACATATTATTAGAATATAAAATGGAGGTAAATAAAAAAGATATATTCTTTAGAATAGATCTAAAGTTAAAACAATTAAAGTTAAAACTTTAGATCAACTAATAAAAAAATATTTATTATTGATTTTTATAAAACAAAAAAAATCTCATATGTGGCAAAAGATATACCTATATATGTTGGCATAAATGGTCTATTAAATAGTTATCTCATTTAAAATAAAATATTTTTCTTAAAGATATTTAAGTCTCACTTGTTGGTGGATAGACTTTTACATTTTTCATAGGATGTGTTATTTTGTGTTTTTTTCTTTGTGTCCACTCCAATGCTGCACTGCATCAGCATCAGCATGTGTCCCCTCCAAGACTAGAAAATATAAATTTTTATTTTGAACATTAAAAAAAATATCTTCTAATTTAAAAGATTAAAAATATTAAACAAAAAATATTTAAATCTTTAATAATAAAATGTATCTCTGCAAAGTTCAATCTTAATATATATTTTTTTATCGATAAATAAATTGTATATATATTAAATATAATAGGACATAAGAAATACCCAAGAAAATTACAAAAGTCAGCATTAGAATTATAAAAAACACAGCTAACAAAATACCTGCAATACAAAGTTACATTATATTTAGTTAATTAGTTCCAAACCCCCAGTACTAGGTAATCGATCATTGTAACCACAGTAAACACTTCATTTCCAACCAATAAATGCTACGCAAATGCACCTCTTATGCTCCACCAACAAGCAGAAAACAATTTGGTCAAGCAACCAGCCTAACTTTTAACTCTAAAGTCTAAACTTTATCCTGTAGGTAGAGAATGATTATGACTATAAATATAAGCCATTGAGAAAGTAGCAGTATGAAGTATCGGATATCTTAATAAATAAACAAATAAAAAAAGTATCGGATATCTCACAGGTTTATACTTCAGTGAAAAGAAATGGCTGAGGCAAGAATTGGTAGCAAAAGCAGCAGATGGTCTTTACAGGGGATGACAGCTCTCGTCACCGGCGGATCCAAAGGAATCGGGTTACTCTCTTTACCTTCTTTCACATCTATTCATTTCAATTTTTAATATTCCCACTACATATACATGTTAACATGTATACTTATTCTGAAAGTCGTTTCTAAAATATATACCTATTTCTCAACTATATATGAATTAATAACAACAACAACAAAGCTAGTGGACATAATTAATGCTTAATTGTTTGGGTAATATATTTACTGCAAAGCAAACAAACATGTTTGTGTCAATAAACGATATTAATAAATAATTCTTGTACAAAATAAGTGGGTTTTGCAAGACACTTGTTTCTCACCAATATTCATTCCTCTGATATAATATCCTTACTAATTACTAGATATGCTATCGTGGAGGAGTTGGCACAGCTTGGAGCCACTGTACACACTTGCGCTCGGAACGAAGCTGAACTCAATGAATCCTTACATCAATGGAACACAAAAGGATACAGGGTAACTGCTTCGGTCTGTGACGTGGCGTCTCGTGCAGAAAGACAAGACCTCGTAGCTAGAGTCTCCAATGAGTTTAATGGCAAACTCAATATCCTTGTGAGTGATTCGTTACAATTGCATACTAGGTTAACTATAACCGTAAAATGTTAAGAATGAGGACTAATTCGAAATCCATTTTTTAATTGGAATTCTTTTATATATATATATATATATATATATATCATATTACGCTTACATTTATTATGTACTGCTTTAGGTAAACAATGTGGGAACAAACATACAGAAAGAGACGCTGGATTTCACAGAGGAAGATTTCACATTTCTGGTGAATACGAATCTTGAATCTTGTTTCCACCTAAGCCAGCTTGCACATCCTCTCCTAAAAGCTTCAGAAGCTGCAAGCATCATTCTCATATCCTCCATTGCTGGTGTGTTAGCTACAAATATAGCATCCGTTGTGTATGGTGCAACAAAAGGTAATTGTTAATTTCGCGGTTGAATGAATTTCACGTGGAAGAGTTAGAGAGGGCCGGGTAGTAAGGACATTGAGTAAATTTCTTTAAAAGACTTCTAATAGAAAAAAATAAAACTAAAAAATGAAATGAGTTTTTTATGAGTTAAATTAAAATCTTCTTTAGCTCATTATTAATTAATTTATAGAAGTTTTCATATAACTTCTCTAAAGATGAAATATGATAGAATATCTATAAATTAACTAATGATTAGTTAATAGAAATTATATAAGAATTTTATTTCATTTTTTTCAATGCCCCTTATGGTAAGTATTAGAAACTGCCTAACTAACTAAACTAACATGCAGGAGCAATCAACCAAATGACAAAAAATTTGGCATGTGAATGGGCCAAAGACAATATAAGGACTAATTGCGTTGCACCAGGGCCAATTAGAACCCCTCTTGGTGACAAGGTAATTTTCTGTTGGTGTAATTATTGATTTGTTGTTTGTTTTCTTTGCACTGGACTAATTAAGGGCATGCATCTTATGATTATTTCCTTGAAGCACTTTAAAGAGGAAAAACTTAATAATAGTGTGGTTGCGCGAACCCCTCTTGGACGGATTGGAGAGGCAGAGGAGGTGTCTTCGTTGGTGGCATTCCTCTGCTTACCTGCAGCATCTTACATAACAGGACAAACCATTTGTGTCGATGGCGGCTTCACCGTGAACGGCCTCTACGTAAGCTAGGCTTATTGTGACAGTTTCAATGTTTTGTTTAGTCTGTTACTCTCTACTTGTATTAGTTTCTGTTGAAGTTGTGGAGAGTGGAGACCCTATATCCGTTAGGGTTTCTTTATTTTAAGGACGTGATAATAACAGTACTCAGTGACAAGTTAATTTGTTTTTCTTGTTTTGATTTAGTCACATGTCCCATGGTTCTAGGAGCAGTATAATCGTGGCAGTTTATCCTATTTCCCGTTGGTTGTAAGGCTTTTAATAATTTTAATAATAATAATAGCCATGTTTGCTTTTCAATTCAATGAAAATGCTCCTCAGTTCACTAGTACAATTATACTGTGTATCCCAAAACTTCTCTCTCGTTCATATCAGTTCTAACATTTTCTATATCAATATTGAGAATAAAGTAGTAAATAATAGTGTGCTTTAATTAATTCCTAGGTTCAATTTATGTAGTTAGGATTCTACGGATAAAAAAAACTAATAAATTACATGTTAGGATGGTTGAAATTATAACTAATTAATTGGTTTTAGATATAACTTGTTATATAACTAGTTTATTTATAACCAGTTACATATTCATATTTTAAAATTTAAAAATAATAACTAATTATAATTATAGTATTCACTTATAATCTAATTATTTATTGATTATTGTTATAATTATGTAAATATTCAAAACCACTAGCAATCCTAGATTGTTCACGGCCCTGGCTGATCCAAAATTCAGAAAGAAAGTTACGTTCATGTGGAAGATATTTAAGAACATGATTGATAAGTGCAAAAGAAAATAAAGGCATAAAATTTATTTTAAAAAAAATTCATACAAGACGAGACTTAATTAAAAATTTAAAAGTACTGTCAGAATCAAATTAATATAGTTGATAATTGTTATGTATCATCCACATGTTACCACATAATGTCCCATGCTATTAACTCTGAACTTAATAATCATGTCATGTAATTATAACCATTTAAGTTAACGAAAAAAATTAATAATATGATTAATTTATGTCAAGTAAGTATAACTGTTCAAGTTAACGAAAAAATAATAATAATAATATAACTAATTTATTGTACTTTTTATAAATTCAAAAACAAATTTTAATTTTTTTTATCTTTTGGAAACCAAAGCCTAAATAACAAAAAATAATGTTTATCTAAAAACAAGTATAGGTTTTCCACACGACAGTTCACATTTGACTTTTTGTGTTTTTGTTTTGGATGTCTTGATTGATCCCAGAAGAAGAAAGATAGTTACGTGTAGTAGTAGAAGATTTTTTAAGAATACAATTGAATGGATGAGTGCGAAAAATCAGATAAAGAAATTCATATAAAATAATTATCCAATATTTTCAAAAGATAAATTCAACTTATTAGGAGGTTTCATAATAATTTTTAATTTAATTTTTATTCTAGAAAGATTTTAAATAAAAAACATTTACTTTAAAAATTATATTTTTTAATTTTTATATTATCTGTTTTTAAAATATTACCCCTAGATCACATGAGTATCCTTTAAAAAATAATTATACTTGTGTCAGATAAAAATAATTATTTGAAAAAAAATCATTTTAAAAAGAAACTCGTGTATTTTTTATAAGATATAATTATGATCAAATAGGACTACCAAATGATAAAATTTTATTATGATTAAAACTGGAGACAATATTTAATATATAACAATCTCATAGTAATTAATTCTCTGTGAATATATATTGTTAGAGGACCATGTTATTCATTAAATGCATTTTACAGTGCAATAAAAGTCCAAAATTGATTATTTAAACGGTGGATTCTCTGCCTTTTAATTCACTGTGCAATATAGGCCAAACAAATTTAGTGGGGCAGCTGCAATACATTTCAATTTACATAAACTCTTGCAAACAATTGACATCGTACGTGCAATACAAATATCGGTGCACTCTTGTAACATAGTTGTTGTTGTTTAGGGATACTATTCTGTCATGTCGATATTTGAATATATACGAAACGATATTTTGCGTAAATAATATTCTCTTAGGACCTAAAAAGTAGGGGTGAAAGGGAATCTGGATTAATTACTAGCAAATCTGAAATAATTTAAACTAATCTAAATAGTTTAGATTGAATAATTTTTATATTTAGATCATACTTGAATCAGAATCAATTAAATCTATTGAGTTTTGGAATGAGTCACATTTTTAATATATCTAAACTCATTTACCTGTAATTTGTATTAAATTATTAATTTATGTAATGAATAATGTATTAAATTTTAAAAAATCAAATATTAGTGACTATTGATTATATATAGACTTATAGACCTTAATTGAGTAAGCAGCAATACATCATTAACCTTCAAAATCAAAGTGACCAAGGTTTTGTTGATCAAAGCAACTTCATATGAACTTTTAAAAATATTTCAAATCCATTTATAAAGAGTATGTCTCATAATATTCCATTGATTTTGGTAGAAAAAAGTGTTTGAAATTAATCCTCAACATGCTTATTGAAATTCCTTATCTAAAATATGGTATGCTTAATTTCTCATTTCCATGGATAAATAGATAAGAGTATCTAAGTGAAATATTTTGACCCGTCGATCCAATCCAATCCAAACCGTTTACAAACGGATTGGTTTGGGTTGAATTTCATTTTTTTCTTAGAAAATTGACCCAAATCAACTCGTTAAAATTTGACTGGATTGAGTTATGGATTTGACCTAAACCAACTCGCTTATAACCCTACTAAAAAGAAAAATTAACTAATATTTTATTAATTAAAAAGTTGATTGATGTTATTTTATTTTGTATTAATCACATTTAAAAATCTTAAATTATCCTTCATTAAAATTTGATATAAGAATAACTAAAGGAGTCATTGAAATTTTGAAACTAGAATTATAATTAATTAAAGAGTACTTTGGGATGATATCATTAAATAAAATTAAAGTAGTAAAAATTTGTTTATATTTGAATCTAAAAGAATATGTTTGTCGCTTATATTTAGGTCTCTTTCATTTTATTACATAGTATATAGTACATATTATATCTATATTTTTTTAATCTATATTACTCAGAGATTAATGTTGACCAATCTTTTTTCTTATTTTGTTTCTTAATGAATAATGTTATCAATACTCTATTTTATTAGTTAAAATTTATTAAAAATTATAAATCAAAACTAATTGAGTTCATTATATAGGAT
>PYAF01002692.1:84323-103758 GCA_007407185.1 Glycine tomentella | reverse complement strand
AATAATTATTTTTTTGCTAAAGTTTTAATTTGCTAAAGAATCCAAATTATTTATTAGTTTCTACAGTATAAAAGTTTTAAATTGCATATTTTTGAGCAGGTGAAGTAATTAAATTCAAACGGCTAGAAAATTTGAAAAAAAAACACTAAAAAATTATTATTCTCTAGACTCATTTAGTTTTACTAATCTCAAGTAAAAAAATAAGATTATTTCTAAAATATTCTTTATTGAAACTTGTTATCATGAATAAAAAAGAATCATTAAAATAGAATTAGTATTAAATGAAATGTATTTTAAGAATGATAACATTAAATAGGACAAAATTGATTAAATCTACTTATATTTAAATTTAACATACAAAACTATTTTTTTATTATATATAAGTTCAGAGAAAAGTACTAATTTATTTATAATTAAAGACTTAATATATTGTCCCCAGTTTTTATCTCTCTAAAATCATACAATTTTGTGAACTTTGCTCTTGTTTTTTTGTTTGTTTGTAATTTTAGCATCAATTTACAAAATGTCAAAAATTGTCCTAACGTACCTAAATATATAACCACAATTAAGATAATTTTATGGCAATGATTCTTTTAAATCACCACAACTAAGATATACTGGATCGAATAGTTGGGTCTCCTCTTTTTCTAAAAAAGAACCACACCCAAAGTAAGTAGGGGACCTCATAAGTTCAGTCAGCCGAAAGTCGAGTATGTTATGATTCACGAAAGAATAAACTCAATCATAAATAAATCATGATCAAAACTATGAGTAATTAAACGTCATTATAGTGATTAAAAACATATTACTAAAGAGGTAATTATTCACCAAGGCCAAGGCCCAGTACGTATAAATAGAGATAAAATTATCAAGATAAAATATATTGTTTCAAGATAAAATATACTATTGATTCTTATTTATTAATTTTTATTATTGCTTAGCGTCAAATCTTGAATTAAATGTTAAAGTATTTTTTGTAAATGTACCACCCTGTGAAAAATCGAACAATCGAATACTTGGGATATAAGACCTCCCAGCAAATGAGTTATAGAGAGAGAGAGAGAGAGAGAGACTACCTTGCTACCCTTAGTTAGGCAGGTACATAAGACAATTCGCAATTGTAATTTAGAAGACAAAGTTTGTGGGAAAAAATAATTAAAAAGACAAAATTCACAAGATTATATAAATTTGGGGACAAAAAGTTACAATTAAACCAAAATAAAACACGTGTCGCATAGTATTCGTGTAGTGGTATTTTTATAAAATTGTGCTGGTTGGCCCGAAAACTGTTATACCAAATACTAGTTTATTTTTGCCCCTAATTTGTTTTGTTTGGGACGGAAATCCACACAAGAAAACATCTTGGTTAATGGTTGTTGGCTTGGCTGCTGTTGCTAACTCTCCGCCGATAGATGTGTCCCACGACAACATCAATTTTTTTGTTCAATTCACTTCCTTTCTCTTTTCTCCTCAAACCTAAAAGCCAACGACAATTCCCAATTCCCAATTCCACCACCACTTCACTTCAACTGGTATGAATACGATTTATTTATTTATTTTATTATTCCTCCAACACTGAAGCATTTTTATTTTTCTTCTTCTTGTATGCCAATTTGTGCCCTTCTCCTATCTCCCTTAGCTTCTATGTCTGATGATGGTACTTTGTCTTCTAAGGCAATAGAAGCTTCAGATAAACGCAAATTTTCACGTGTCAAAATACTCATTCATCTTATGATGTAATAGGCGTGTCTCTAGTTGCCTCTTTCTGTGATTTTCCCAACAACCCTTTAATAATTTGTAATGCGATCTCTATTTATTTTATTTTGGTTACACACTTCTTTCTCGAAATTGAACTAGTCTAATTTATCCTTGACCGGCTAATAACTTCATGTCATTTTATTTTGTGTCTATTACTGTGCCTTGCTCCAGTTTGAATTTGTCAAAAATGTTTCATATTTTACCAAAACATGGCCGTTTCAACACAGGAATGTGATTTCGAATGCTCCTGATGTTGGTGTTTACAATCTAACAATCAACTAAGCCTTGGGGAGGACTTTTTCTCAATGATTTGCTTCTTTTGTTTGTTTTATAAATACCCAGATTGTTAAATGGAACACGAGAAAGCCCCTATCTTGGTCGAAGAAAGGACAACGCAGGAAATTGAGATACCCATTGCCTCTGAAAGACTTGATGTTCTTCCTATGAAGGCAGACTCATCTTGCAGTTCTGTTTGTCCTTTTTCCAGACACGAAAACAGTGTTGTGGCATCAAAGGAGTCTTCAAAGTCAGCAAAGAAACTCTCTGGACTCATTGTTTTCTATGCTATTGTTATGGTTGTGGAACTTATTGGTGGAATAAAAGCTCACAGCCTAGCAGTCATTAGTGATGCAGCACACTTGCTTTCTGATATTGCTGGATTCTCTATCTCTCTTTTTGCAGTGTGGGCTTCAGGTTGGGAGGCAACACCGCACCAATCTTTTGGATACAATCGTCTTGAGGTTTTGGGGGCTCTTGCGTCTGTGCAGTTAATTTGGTTGATATCTGGTTTTTTGATATACGAAGCAATTGGTAGAATTCTCGTCCGAAATGCCGGTGTGAATGGAAAGCTCATGCTTGCAATTGCAGCACTTGGGTTTGTTCTTAACTTCATCATGGTTGCATGGATTGGTCATGATCATAGTCATCACCATCATCATCATCATGGTTGTGAAAGCTCGGGTCATGATCATAGTCATCATCAATGCCAGACAGATCATGATCATGGGAAGGAGGAACAATCTATTATAACTGATGAGGAGAATGTTATCCTGGTTTCAAGTATTCAGACAAACACTAATGTCTTGAACATAAATCTGCAGGGGGCATATTTGCATGTCATGGCTGATATGATTCAATCTATTGGAGTGATGATTGCTGGAGCCATAATATGGGCAAAACCTGAGTGGTTTATGGTTGATCTTGTGTGTACTCTTATATTTTCTGTTTTGTCTTTAAGTACTACTCTTCCCATGCTTAGGAATATTTATGGCATTCTGATGGAAAGGACACCAAGTGAGATCGATATTAGTAAGCTGGAAAAAGGCCTCAGAAATATCAAGGGAGTGCAGGATGTTCATGACTTGCACGTTTGGGCTATAACTGTTGGAAAATGTGTACTGTCTTGCCACGTAGTGGCTGAGCCTGGCATAAGTTCCATCGATTTACTAGGCACGATTAAACATTACTGTGAAAAAAAGAATCAAATACAACATGTAACCATTCAAATTGAGTAGATACGTTGTTTTCCCTTTCCTTTATTCCCTCCTTATGAATTATTGGCAGATGCATCGTCATATAGATTCAAAAACGGGATTTTATTCAAGTGCAGGTTGGTGTTGCGGGTCTGGGCAGATATTAGAGATTGGATTCAGTTTCCGAAGAGGAATATCTCTCTCCATGGTACTATCAACAGCCTTGTTCATCATCGTGCCACTTCGGGCATTGTGGGAAAGATTCGGTGCTTGGCCTTGGCGTCAACAGTTTATGTGATATGGATGACTAGAAATTGTATTCTTTTTTATAATCACACCTTTTGTTTTTCTGATGTATTAGCTAAGATTCAGTTTAGGATTGCTAAATTAATCCATTTGATGCACTTGTATTAGCAAATGTTAGTCTTTTGTGTAGCTAGATTTGCATGTTCTAGCAGCTGTCATTTGCTTCTTTTGACAAGTGTATTTGATTTGTATTCTCTTTGATTTTGCAGGGTATGTCCTGGCTATTTGTAAGTACCTTTGGAATTTATAAAATTTACATATTTTCCAAAAAAAAAAAAATGGATTTTATTCTTTTATATTTTGACTTGAGAGTGGGTTTGATATGCTAAAAAAATGAAGAATTTGACAGCATAAAATGTTTCATGTTTGACTATAGAAATGCTAAGCATTCGACAGAAGTTTGGAAATTTGTTACTCAAAAGACTATTAGGCACAACACCATCCAAAAGTATAGAACACTGAACTATTAATATCCCTTTTCTCTGTGCTTCCTGTCCCTCAATTCTCTACATCCTTTCTTCTCCTGTTCTCCGTGACACTCCCAAGAACAAACACTAATAAACTCAGGAGTATTACGTGGATGAATTTTAAGAAACCATTATCATTAACAAACAAATATGTAAAGGAAGGATACACACCGGGAAGGTGTTACTAGCATCCATCAATTTGCCTGATGGGGACAAGTATGCAACCACAACAGCACATTAGGTCTGATATGAAGTCCAAATTTAAATGATAAATATTACCATAATTGTATAAAGGTCAATATTGTATTATGTTGTTAGTGTAAGACAAATATTGCAATACACAAATGTGCAACACAATATTATGATAAACTTAGGATGTTGTATCCAACACTTCCTTGTCAAACGGAATATAACACCAAACTGCTCGTGATGTGTTGTATAACCTCAAAGTTTCCCTCAATTTGCAATAAGCCACCCTAAACAATCAAAATACAAGAAAATGTAAAGGCTTCAAGGTCATACCACTTTAATTAATAAAAGAATGATGTTATTCTCTAGATAAAATTAAAATTCCATCTTATTAATGCATGCTTACTTCTAAAGTCAACCTTTACTGCGTGAGTTACCAATGTGGAACATTAGTTTTTTTATTGGAAAATAACACCAAAAAAAAACACTTGAGATTGATGTCCAAGACAAGCAATTTGGTGTTGTATTCTGTTTGATAAGCATAAGTATTAAATTCCACAATACAAAATTTCCAACTTTATTGCTATAATAATGATAAAGAAATGCTCTCCCCTTACTTGATAATTGTGCTACCTTGATACTTTTGTCATTTTAAACTTGAACTTGTAATTATCTGTTTGCAAATGATGAGGTGGTTGATTTTCCCTCAGAAGCAGCCAACGGGTGAAAACAAGAGAATGCAAAAGAGCTTACCATATACTCTGTCAAGCAAGTCTCAAAGTAGCCTTGTAACAACAATGAATCGACAAAAATCAGAAGGTACATATAATCTTACATGACCTCTCTGAAATGTTAGATTCCCATTAACCACGACACTATATCATCAATATATCTGTTCGTTCCAATAATACATTAATTCATGCAAAACTATCACATCAAGGAAGAGATAATTCAAGGGAACTAGCAAGACTATTGTTTTATAAATTTCAGACTTCGTTTTTGCAACTCAATGAAGTAAATGTACTCTACATGTGTCTCTCTCACCCATAAAGAAAGGAGGGAAAAAAAATGAAAAGATAAAGGGGCAAAACAGAATTGGGGGGGAAATACTATCTGCTACCATCGCTTTTTCCTTACATGTCGCATTAAGTGGAGCAGCAGCCTCTCTTTGTACTCCCAGATGCATCCCCAACATTGATGGTGGTACCTTGACCAGGAAGTGTGGTACCAACAGCTGCTTCCTGAGCCGCGAGTGCCTTTTTGCTAACAATATGATAAATCTCTGTCAAAATGGTTTGGAATGCCTTCTCAATGTTGGTTGCTTCCAGTGCAGATGTCTCAAGAAACGAGAGACCTTCCCTCTCTGCCAATGCTTGACCATCATCCTCTGAAACTGCTCTAAGATGGCTCAAATCAGATTTATTTCCAGCCATCATGATAACTATATTAGAATCCGCATGGTCCCTCAGTTCACGCAACCACCTTTGGACATTGTCAAAGGTTTGCCTCTTGGTGATGTCATATACAAGTAGAGCACCAACAGCTCCTCTGTAATAAGCACTGGTAATGGCACGGTACCGCTCTTGACCTGCTGTGTCCCAGATCTGTGCTTTCACAGTTTTACCCTCTACCTGTATAAACAAAGAAACAACCATTAGTAATGCTGTAATACAAACAAGGATCCATAATCAAGGTTTTTAAAAATGACCTACAACCGTGATTTTGACCGCAACATCAAGGTTTCAGTCTCCAAATGCAACATGAATTGCAGTCACGCCGCATGACTGACATTTGTCCACAATTTTCAGCAATATCAAAAAATTGCAACAAAACCGCAACCACAACAGCAATTTAAAACCTTGCTCATAAATAAACAACCATCCATCCAATTCAAAAAACCTTCAAACATGACAAAAAAATTTACTCAACATCCACCACTTACTGATAATCTGAATTTTTAACTAAAAGAAGCAATCCGTCTAATCTAATCAGGCTAGGATTTCAATCATTTTTTAATTATATTTTAAGATATAAATTCAAGTCCTTCTCCACTTGATCATAACACCTAAAGCTAAAATCGTTGTTCCAAAACATCTATTCAACAAAGTTTTACAAACCAAAATTTTGATTGCAACATCAAGGTTTTTGATGGCAAATTCCTGCAAGGACAAGATCACGACAAAACTGCGACCGCCACTTAAAATTTTGTTATTCATACCGGATGTTTCTCAGCAGAGGATCTGAATTCTGATCTATAAGCTAATCAATCAATCCTTTAAACACAAAAAATGAAAAGAACGACGGCACTCGAATACCTATCTATTCAAACAACATTTAGAAATTCAAGCAGAAGGAACAAATAATAAAACAAAATCCAGATATCCAAAAATCAAACAAATCAAACAGCGTCAAGCACATGCGTTCACTACGAAAAAAATCAGCAAAGTAAAAGGAAACATATCTACCTGAAGAGTTCTGGTGGCGAACTCAACTCCGATAGTGGATTTGGACTCCAAACAGAACTCGTTTCGAGTGAACCTGGAGAGGATGTTGGATTTGCCTACACCTGAGTCTCCGATCAAAACGATCTTGAACAGATAGTCATACTCGTGGTCCACTCGATGCGCCATGGCTCCTCTCCCCTCCGATCTCTCGAACCTGCCAGATCCAACGCCAAACCGCACCGTTAACGGCGCGTGCCCACACGCGCATCAAAATCAGAACAAAAAACACACGCGCGAAACGACGCAACGACGCAACGGATCTATCTAGTATCTACGAACTGAATCGGAAAGAAAAAAGAACTCACCGCGAGACGGATTGGCTGATTGATTGTTACGAGACTTGGACGAATTGGTGAATGAAATGCGTTCGGTGAAGTTTTGAGTTGTAAACTAAGCGAAGTACGGAACTTCAAAGAACGGTTCGAAGAATAACCGAACGAACCGCAGGGGACTTTGGAGGAGAGGGGGAATGGATGAAGGAGGCTGGAGGCTTTCTCAGAGGAGAGTGGCCGAATTGGCCAATGGGAGAAAACGGAAATGTCTATCAGTGAGTGAGAAAGCAATTCGAACTACAAATAAATAAGTTTTTTTTATGTACCGAAAAAAAAAATATAAGGTTTGCTTATTTATTTATTTTAATTTGGTGTGGTATACCAACGTAATGAGTGGTAATAAATTTGATTTCTTCAAGGTCCATTTGGTAGAATGTGAAAAGAAATTGAATGAAAATTAATTAAGATAACAGTTTTGAATTCATGATCTTATTTTTTTTATTCTTTGTAAACGAAACAATTTATAAGTAAAGTTTTGATTTGAATTGAAAAAAATGTGATTTAAAAAAAAAAAATCTTAGTAAAAATAAGTCAAGAAAAAATTAATCATATGACAAAATTAATAAATATTTTATGCTAATAAAATAAGATGATAAAAAAATTTGTTGTGGTATTTATACAGTGGAGGGAACGGTGTGGTGTTGAAGAATGGGACAAAGAGAAAGTGAGTGTAGTGTAGGCTGTGGCAGGCTGGCTGGAGTGTGGTGCGTTAAGGACAAGGTGCCCCGTTGCCAGTGCTTTTTTTGTTGGCGTGTTTTGTTCCTCTTCAGTCTTCACTGTCGTGGTTACCAGACCTAATATGTTCTTCCTCTTCTTACACTCTCCTAACCAATCACAAACTTAGTTCGTGACCTTCAATACGTTAAAAAAAAATTTAATGAGAGGAATCGGAATGGAAATTGAGGAGGGGCATATGGAATATCTCATATCTAATGTTTTTAAATTGGAGAGATGGTTTAATGTGAATGCTTGAATCTTTATGGTTCGGTCTTCGGTGGTTGAAGTGATATTAGTATTAATAAAATATAATAATAATAATGACTAAATAGTAATAAAATAATACTAACAATATGAAATCATAATTTTATAATACTAAAAGTTTTAAAATTTTATAGTTTTTAATATATATATATATATATATATATATAATATACAAAAAATTCAAATAAATTTTATAGTTTAAGTTTTAACAATATTATTAAAAATAACAATACTATATGTTGATTTTTCATTTCAAAAAATTTCATCAAAAATATTTTTATTAAAAACTAAAAACCAACAATTTCCATTAATTGTGTGCGTGAGCAACTTTCATTAAATATATATATATATATATATATATATATATATTGGTCTAATTAAGTTAAAAGATGAAAAGCAATAAAAGAAAGGCAAGGAGTGTGAGATGGACTAGACAAAACATTGATTTTCTTTTAACTTGATTGTTGTTAGTTAAGGCCAACTTTGTTTACGGAAATAACTAAACATTTCCCGCTAAAAACAAATTAATTAAGTTGGTCTCCTATCCTATCTCCATTTTCAGCCATAAAATATGTATAGTAGTTGTGTAGGAAAATCAAACTTGAGATTTGTTTATTGTGAAGTTGCACCGTGTTATCTGTCCTTGCATAATGCATGATGAGTGTATTAATTGAACAATAGTTTGATGGTTGTATATATAATTTGCAAGTACATATACTGATACTATATATTCATCAACATACGGAATTTTTGACTAAATCAAATACAGTTTGTCAAAATATTATTTTGGAGCATATGAATGGTAATACTTTTTTCTTTCTAGGTGATATTCACTCTACCAATAGATTAGTCCCAATAACTCCAAAGCAGTTGGGTTTTTTATTTATTAAGGTCCGAGTTGTTGGGCAAGAATGAAAAACTTTGAAAGTGTATTTATTTATTATTTATTTTTACAAATGTTAATGTAGTGTTTGACCAGTGTCCAGTACCACGTAACTGAAAACTGGGCCTGTCCCTATACGGATGAGTTAGTGAGCCCAAGGCTTCGGTCCAACAACCCGGTAACACGAAACGACTCCATTTCCCTATGCAATTTTGATTTTTACATTTTAAAATAAAAATATTTAATTACTTTATTTTTAAAAATACATAATTTTAGTCAATCAATTTAAAATAAATAAATTTGATTTTCTTATTTTATAATCTTTAGTCAAATTTTTAATTGTGTTTACGTTTTAATTTTTATATTTAATTTAGTTAAATTTTAAATCTAACATATTAATTTAAAATATTATAAAAAAATAATTTAATTATTTATAATGTAAGAAATAAAAAATAAATTAAAAATAAATCAAAATTATAGATTTTTAGAAAAATATAATATCAAAATTATAATTTAAAAAGAATAAATAAAATATTTTTTATTTTTGAAACATAAGAACTAAATTCATAAATTTATTAACATACGTCCAACATTTTTATTTTAAAATAAAAAAATCAAAATTACCTATTCAAAAGATCAAAATTGCATTAAGTCCATCTATTTTGGAACGAAATTTGGAATTTTCATCGTCGAGGAATGAAGACGATGAAGCAAGACACGACGAAGCTAATCACTGTCGAGGTTTCAAATTCGTCATCGAAAAAGATGCTGCGACGGTTTCACAGACCATTCAGAACATTTTTACGTTTCCATGTTTCTACTTTTCGATTAGGGTTTTAGGATTGAGGAATATTATGGAAGATGATTCATAAAGCAATGAAAACCAATCGAGAATACTTTGATTCTGAGTGAAGAAAGCTTGGGAGTGTAATGTGATGCGACACTGGAAGCAATTGGGAGAGGTGTTGGTGGCGGCATCCATCGGCAACACGTTATCCCACTCTCACTGTGCAGCTCTGGCCCAAATCCCAATGTATTTGAGAATGGATTTGTTTAATTGGGTCCAATTCTCGAGGGGCTGATCCCGGCCCACTTTCAATTTAGGGTGCTAAAATCCTTAAACCTAATTCCTCTTTATAAATACGACATTTATAGATAGATGTGGTAAAAGTGACAGAGTGTGTCTCCGAGATGTTGAGAGAAACCCCTTGTAGAGAGAGTCTCTGAGAGTTTCCGAGATGTTAAGAGAGCAACCCTTGTAGAGAATGGTCTTATCATTATTGGTGAGGTTGAATATCTCCAGCGAAAGACTGTAGAGAGTGATTGTAACCATTATTGAAAATCGTGGATTTGTTTCTAGACAAGGTCCTATGGGTTTTTTCTCTTCGCGTTGAAGAAAGTTTTCTCCCACGTAAAACTATTTGATTGTGTGTTTTTCTCTCCTGTTCTTTCTCGCGTTTTTGATCATTCACGTTTCCGTATTATTTTGATCTGTTTGTTTGAGAGTTGAGTCTGTTGTGACTCCCTGTTCGTTCCTTAGTGGAGAAGGTGTGTTCCTCCCAACAGGAAGGTGATCTGGTACCTTCTGTTCTCAAGTGGAAAGCTGGAATCGAAGCTTCTATGAAGAACCCACCTGGCAAGAAAAAGGATTACTCGCCCATGTTCCCTTCCAAAGGAGATTTTAGTGACATCATCAGCTTCGTGACCTGTGCCCAGGATACCACCAACATTAATGATGGGGAGGAAAATTCCTTCAATGAAATTGACGAGTGGTCATCTTCGCCGCACATGGATAAATTGGCCAATCAAGCGAACTCCACTGGCTATTCTTCCAAGCTGTTTACTCCTTCCCGTGGCCAAAGAGTTCAAGAAAAAAGGTTGGATTCTTTTGATATTGATATGGTGAATACTTTCTTGTCTATATTTTTGGCCAAGGGAAAGTTAAGCTTGGCTTTCAAACTGTTTGAGATTTTCAGTGATGCAGATGTGGATCCTGTGAGTTATACTTATAATTCTATCATGAGCTCTTTTGTCAAAAAGGGCTATTTCACTGAAGCTTGGGCTATTCTAAATGAAATGGGAGAAAAATTTTGCCCCACTGGTATAGCCACATACAATATGATAATTCAAGGTTTCGGAAAGATGGGAAGAGCTGATCTAACCAGTGCTATTCTTGATAGGCTACGGAAGCAGGGTGGTTATCTTGACATAGTTATGTATAACACTCTCATCAATGCTTTGGGCAAAGCAGGCCGAATTGATGAGGTGAATCAGCTCTTTGAGCAAGTGAGAAGCAGTGGGATAAATCCTGATGTTGTCACTTATAATACATTGATTGAAGTTCACAGTAAGGCAGGGCGATCGAAGGATGCTTATAAGTTCTTAAAAATGATGCTGGATGCACCCCAAACCATGTTACAGACACCACTTTAGATTATCTAGGGAGGGAAATAGATAAATTGAGATACCAAAGGGCATCAATTTTGAGTGAAAAAGATGGTCCTTCTTGAGAAGACAAAGTTGGGTGTAACTCAAGTGCGCACTTGCTGGGGATGGGATAAAAATCCAGCAGTCTATGATATGGAAATTCGTAATTCAGTTTTTGCATTGTCTGAATTGTGTTGTGGTCTTCTCAGTTCTCATGTGATCTCAGGCATTGTACTTCATGCAATTTTGCAGTGTAGTCTCTGCTTCTTATCTGGTGAATGTCTAGTCAATGTTATATATCTTCTGGTTTTAAACCCAAGTAACCAAAAGTTTATATCCTTTTAACACAGCTTCATTCTGATTCATGGTTTAAACATGTGTGCTTTATACTTAAAATTATTAATATTTTATTTTAGGACATCATGGTAGAATTTGAGATACATCAATGAAATATGCCAATCCCGTAGGTTAGATGTTTTCTTTTTTGGGTTACAGGAGTTTAGAGATTTTTGGCAGGACATTATGTCTGAAGCATAGGATACAACGACAAACTAAAAAAATTAAAGAAACACATCCTATCAACCATCATCCATTCTATTTTATAATTTTCATTCATTGGACCCCTTATTTCCCTTCTTTTTTGGGTCTTCTGGTGTTCTCTACTTTACAAATTAAAGAAGTAGTATGCTCATTATTTCTCTCTAGGCAATGTCATTTTATATTTCATATTTGTTTCGTTTTGGTACATTAAATTTTAAAATTTTTATTTTGATTATTTATGTTTTCCAAATATATCATTTTATTCATTTTTACAATTTTTCGTTAGAAATATTATTGTTCTTTTAACTTTTAAATTTTAAAATGATATAATGTTACTTTTGGTCCATCATGTTTTACATTTATTGTGTTTTGTTATATTATTTTCATACAAGTCTTTTAAGTTTTCGAATTGTATCATTTTAATATCTTTTTTTTCAATTTTTGGTTAGAAATGTTAGTGTTACGCTAACTTTTAAATTTTTAACTATTTTAAATAATATACCAAAGAAAAACAAGTGTGAAACATAATGGATCAAAAGTGATATTAAGCCTTTTCTCTCCAAGGATAGTCACTAGTTCCCTTGATAGTAAGAATAACATTGCTGTGTGTGGATACTTGGGTGAAGCTCTGATCTTGTTGTCAGAGTTTCGTGAGAAGGAGGTGATGCACCATAATGAGGTAGATACTGATGCTGAGCTTTTGGGACCTACTTGACACCACTTATATAAAAATTGTGAAGCTGTTGGGAATTTGAAGCTACAGAAATGAGTGAGAGACGAAAAGTAGATGAATGCATTTGTAGTAATTTTATTGGAAATACCGAAATACTAGTACATTTTTATCCTTGACTCCACCGGTCCACCATGTATGATAAATGGCAATGCTTTGTGATGGCTAAAGCATATCTTCAACTTCTAGTTTCTCCTGCAGCATTAGGTTAGCCTTGCCATAGGATTTTCAACGGACACAATTTTCTCCCATTCTGTACTATACTTTATTCTTTTTGATTCATGGATCATCAATTATTTTAACTTCGGTTATACTTACACTATATATATTGAATTAAGAATGAGCCATATTGTTATTTAGCTTTTTTGCATTTATATACTACTAGGCATTTGTATCAATAGTTTTTTTTTAAAAATATTGATAGTATATCTCCATTAAACTCTCCTTGTGATAGTTAAGTAAATCTAAATATTTATAAATATATAGTTTAATTTACTTCTAATATTCAAAATATTTTTATTTATTTTATTAGAAATATTTATATCCAATAAAGTAATTTATCTTCAATTAAGTACACTTTTTTTAAAAAATTGTGTGTATATATAATCAAAATATTGAGTATATTATATTAGTCACTCTTGAGATTTTTTAAATTACACAGATTTTTAATGTATAAGGAGTCTCGGTTAATGTTTTCAAGTAACTATGAGGTTGGTATTGGGGTAGAAAAACTACAGAGACTGCAATTTCATGCCAACTGAGGGGTGGTTGGTATATTTTCTCTAAAATATATCACTACTACGAATTAAACATTTAAAAAGAAATTAAATAATTAGTATTCAAATTTGCATAAATAAGGGAAAGCTATTACAACTTATAAATATTGAATTTGTCGTAAATAATTATATCAATTATTCAAGAAATGTTAATATATTGTTTAAAACATTTAGCACATAGTATTTTCTTAATGATATTTTAAGAACATATGCATAAAACTCTAATTATGTAACTTGAGAAGTTTTAAACACATTATTGTTAAAGATTGAAAAAATAATATTGTAATTTACATATTTAACATAAATGAGAAAAAGAAATATCAATATTAATTACGTTATTATTAAATAGAAAGTTACGTATTAGAAAATAATATTTTTGTATGAAAATAAAATGATTTAAATAACAAGACAATAAGGTATAATTTATTCAAGTATTTTATTGCATCAAAATATAAAGCTAGAAAGAAAAAATAAATCAAGCAATAGATTAGTGAGTACGAAAAGAAACTTTTCATGTCGTGCCAATTGAGTTGAGACCTTTTTTAATATGTTTTTATTTGTAGATGTCTAGCGACGCAAACCAACCAAAGTCGTTGTAGTATAGTGGTGAGTATTTCCGCCTGTCACGCGGACGACCCGGGTTCGATCCCCGGCAACGGCGAAATTTAATTTTGAATTTTTTAGACTCGATTTCTGTTTACGCAATTTAAAGGACGAAACGTTTGATTCCGAATGCAAGCTTGTACGCAGGCAATACAAAACGCCATAGGGTTTTATTGCGAAGGAAAACATCATGTTATCTTCCTTTGGTTTTGTTTCATCAGCGAACATGTCTGACGCGTCACGCCGGAAAATGACAACAACGACGACATCGTCAACGTTAATTCGCTCTTCACCTTAGCCCTCTTCCTGGGCATCACCACCACTAGCACCACCAACACCCCCATCGGCGACGATAACGCCGCATGCGCCGCCGGAGCCTCTATTTCCGAAGGCCTCATCGCGTTCCACGTGTACTCCTTCAGCTCCTTCCTCTTCTCGAGCCTCATCGCCTTGGCTCTCAAAAACATCATCAACTTCAGCAAGGACGTCGAGGACGGTGACGTCGTTCTGGACAACAACAACAACATCAACTGGGTTCATAGTGTTGCGAAAATTAACACTGTCGTTTTGAGGTTGGGGACTCTTGTTTCGGCTTTTGGGTCGGTTTTCGGATGCGGGTTCTTGGTGATGGCGCTTGTGGATTAGGTGAGTTGGGAACCTTCGCTTGTGGTAGCCTCACACCTTCGCTGCCGTCGCTCCTTTGCTTGTTCTTGTCCCCACTGCACTTCTTATCTATGTTCTTCTCCTCCTCTATGCCTTTACTCGTTAATTAGTTAATTAATTAGAGCTTTTATATTGCAAAGTAAAAATTATCCATGTTTTAATTTTCTTTAATGAGTCGAATGTAGGAAGGGCAGAATGAAATGAACTGATCGGGTTCAAACTTCAAAGTGTTTTATTCAATTTATCAGATTATTTTCTGTGTAATTTTTTTATCTGCAAATATTAATTATTAATTATTAACTAAAAGAATTGAATTCACAATTTTTTACTTTTTTTTTTTTATCATCAAACTAATTTTATAATTCTGACTAGGAAATTGTACGCTTATATCTTTGAAATTTTATTGCCTATATGAAAGATGAGATGATTTTTTTAATATTATGATCACAGTACAGACGCTTGCAGTTGCTGAAAAATTGTGCCATGTTGTGTTTGCTTGGGAGGGAGGTACAAGCACCATTGATATTGATTGGTTTTTGTGAAGCAAAGTTAAATTATCATGTTTTGCGGATTGGAGAACACATTATTAGAATTCTTCATTTTACACTTTTACTTGCTTCATTTCCACCTTGCCAGAAAAAAAACCCATTTCTCTAAATAAAAAAACAAAGGCAGTCATATTCTCTATACTCCAGTACTAATTGAATGTTGTTTTCGCAACAATGTTCGGTCTGAAATTGCATTTTTCAAATATTAGTATATACTTACTATATGGTAATGTACACAACAGTGTAATGACACTGGAAAATCGGAAATCAATTAAAGTATTTTTGTATTTTGTATTTTGTATTTTTCTGTCGGGTGATAAAAAAGGAGAGCATAAAAAAGAAAAGGCACTAGGCCCAAACCATATAAGCTGAGTGGCTACCCTCCTTTCCCGTCCAAATAAAACAAAGTTACAAAACAAAGCTTTGATTTCCTTCCTTCGTATCGAACTATTTGGGATATCTCTTCTCAAACCAAACAGTGCCTTATTTGTGTAGTGTGATGGCGAGTCGTTCCTTCTTAAGAAATTTGAAAAACCGTGATTTGGCTTCGTTATTACTGGTAGAGTTTACGAGAAGTAGCAAACCCATCAAACACGTTTCTTCAACTTCATTACCCTTTGTTGAATGCAATTCGTTCAAAACGGCGTCGTGTTTCCGGCAATACCACGACGGAAGGCCCAGAGGGCCCCTTTGGAAAGGAAAAAAGCTCATTGGCAAAGAATCGCTTTTTGTGATATCGGGGTTGAAGAGGTTTTAACGATGACGAGGATAAGCTTCACAAGTTCATCAAAACATACGTTCTCAGACTCTTGAAGATGGACATGATCGCTGTCCTCACCGAACTTGAGCGCCAAGAACAAGTTTCTCTCGCTCTCATGGTTTTCACTCTTTTAATCCTTTCACATTTTTAATTCTTATGTTATTTGCCCGTTACCTGTTTGTCATAATGTTTCTTAGTTAGAACCTGTTTTTAATAGTCATTATTATGACTACTTGTTGTATCGAGCTTACCACAAGTAACTAACTTAATGGATTTTCAGATGTTTAAGGTGATGCAAAAGCAAGATTGGTACAAGCCGGATGCATACCTCTATAAGGACTTGATAATTGCATTGGCAAGGGCTAAGAAAATGGATGAAGCATTGCAATTGTGGGAAAGCATGAGATAGGAAAACCTGTTCCCTGATTCCCAGACTTATACTGAAGTCATAAGGGGCTTCTTGAACTATGCATCTCCCGCGGATGCCATGAACATATACGAGGACATGAAGAATTCTCCTGATCCGCCAGAGCAGTTGCCATTCAGGATTTTGTTGAAAGGACTTCTGCCACATCCTCTTTTGAGAAACAAAGTGAAACAAGATTTTGAGGAGATTTTTCCTGATTCAAGTATCTATGATCCACCACAAGAGATATTTGGCGCACACTGAAGTTTGAACCCTTTTTACTCTGTTATCCTGATTCCGGTGGGACTCTGGGTCAATAGGTTCTATGTTGACATAATGGGATAGTCATTATTTTTCCATCAAAATAGATGATGAGAATTTAGTCAAGTTTGATAGCACTAGTCTGGCTTACTGAATGGAAATTGTACGGAGAAAGTCAACAATGAAGAATAAGTAATAGGAATAGGATTTTAACTTATCATGATGTCATTAGAAAATAGAAATATGATGTTGTCATTAAGTTCCACCTATCATCCTCTAGCATGTTATGTGGTCTTATTGGAGTTATGTACTCACTTATATCATTTTGCTAATTGTTTAGACTATGACTAAGTACCATTTATTCATCTTTAAGGATCAAACTAGTTTTGTTTAAGATAAAAAAGGCTTCAATCATTAGTATTTTTTTTAGTGTGAAAAGGAGTTACCCAATAATTTTGCATAATTTTCTATTAACCTAATGTTGTATAAAACTATAAATAGTATCTCCCAGTGGCCATGGTTCATTCTGGAAGGAGCTGGATCGTCAAATGACTGCTGATGTAGTAGGAGTTGAGAATTGAGGCTGTGATCATTTTCAAGCTTTGTGGTTCTGGGATGGGTTAGTTTGTTGACTGAGGGTTTACATTTACTTTTTACTATCCAATTCCTTGCTCAAGGGAGATAATCTTTTGGTATCGAAACTGATTGAACTTCAATCAGTTTGAAACATCTGAATGCTCTTTTTCAGTTTCATCATCGTCGGTATCGGCAATGTACAAATTGTTACCAAAGGAAAAGAAATTCGTTGTACTTTTCGCCCTACAGTCTTCTTGATGGATGCATGACGACTTTGATAACAGAAAGTGAGGAAGTGAGGAATGGGGCACTTGCCATTGTATCCTTATACACACTCATTTTATGTTGCTATCATTTATTAGTTTCAGACATAACGTTTTTTTTTTTTTAAGTTAGTTTCAGACATAATATTTGACAACTTGTGTCTTTAAAAATAAAAATAACATATTTGACAAATCGTGTTGGGTATCATGTATTATGGCCTTTAAAAGAACATAATACTACTAGTAAGATTCTATAGCATCGAGATAATAGATTGTACGTGAGCTAATAAAACCTCGTTTGCATCGCATGTGAATAAAATATATACTCCCCAAATCGTCATTTAAGTGAAGAAAAAATGTGCATAATGCCTACAATCCGTGAATAGTTTTGCTCTTAATGAAATTAATATTGATACTGGCAGCAGATAATTGTAATGTTGCTACTCCATTCTAATCCTGCAAAATATGTTTTTTCTTAATTCTCCTGCGCACCAATCTACAAAACCAACCAGAGCACAAGAATGTCTGAGTCAGAAACCACCACGAACCATTATAGCAATTTTAAAAATTAATATTCATATGCACATACCGTTATGGTATCAAGTATCAACGAACAGCTGATTCATTTTCCTAGCAAACAAAAAAAGGCAATGTTCGTTTAATATGAATATTTTCTATAAACACTACACAGGTTTTATCCTCGCTAACATTAACAAGGCAAAATAAGAAGGAAAAGAAGTAACCAAATAGAGGTATATATTGGCTAGGTTGAGAATAACGGTATAATTATGAAATGAGAGAGAACATAAGGTAACTTCCAAAGTATATAAGAGACGCGCGAGATCACATGCAGGAGGTGGTGAGAAGCAAGAAAAATGAAGAAATCAAATCAGTGTTCAGTGTTCTCCACTCCTCAGCACAAGAAAGATTGCAAACAATAGTATTCTAATGAAGTAATGGGAAGAGAACATCATTTACCTGAACTTCAATTTTGCTTCACAAAAAGTAATTGATAATCACTCCCTCCCAAGCAAACACAGCAGGAAACAAGCTGTTGTTGTTGTTGTCCAGAACGACGTCACCGTCTTTGATATCCTTGCTGAAGTTTATGATGTTTTTGAGAGCCAAGGCGATGAGGCTCGAGAATAGAAACAAGCTGAAGGAGTACACGTGGAACGCGATGAGGCCTTCGGAAAAGGATGCTCCGGCGGCGCATGCGGCGTTGTCGTCGCCGATGAGGGTGTTAGTGGTGCTGGTGGTGGTGATGCCGAGGAATAGGGATAAGGTGAAGAGTGAATTAACGTTGACGATGCCGTCTAAGGCCACTATGTGAATTCTCGTCGTTGTTGTCATTTTCCGGCGTGACACGTCAGACTCAGACATATCCGCTGATGAAACCAAACCAAAGGAAGATAACATTATAGTATTTTTATTCGGATATAACTCGATGCGGTTTTGTTTGCTCAACTAAGCAATTGTATTGTATTGCTTGCAAGCAACAATATAACAATTGTGTCGTGTGTGTGTCGCGTAGAAGCTTACGTTTGGAACCAAACCCTGTTAACTTGTTTCCTTCTCTCAAAATGGTGTAAAGTGTAAACAAAATTGAAGTCCCAAAAAAAATTAAAAATATTCGCCGTTGCCGGGGATCGAACCCGGGTCACCCGCGTGACAGGCGGGAATACTTACCACTATACTACAACGACATTTGATTTCACAATTCAAAAACATACTTCAAAATATATAAGTGCACTATATTGATTGATGCTTTTTTTTTCTCAGTTTAATATTTTGCTGCAATAAATACTGAGATAAATTATAGATTATCGTCATGTTATTTAAACCATGTTTATTTTTCATACATCAATGATCAATATTATTTTCTAACTAGGAGAAGCTCTCTAAATTTTTTAAATAATAAAAATAGAAATTAAATACAGTTAATAAAAAATTAATAATATAAAAATAATGGAAACTTAATGTGAGTTAG
>PYAF01002692.1:63176-84223 GCA_007407185.1 Glycine tomentella | reverse complement strand
CATGTAAAAATATTAATATTTATTTTCTCATTTTCATTAAATATGTATATTACATATATTAGTTTTTCAAACTAGTTTACAATAGTTTTCTAAAAACAACTTACGTTAAATAATAAAAATTACATAAATAAGTGATAAACGATCAAAACAACATATTAACATTGCTTAAATAATTATTATAATTTTTGTATGTTAATACATTATTTTAAATTTTAATAGCTTTAACCATATTTTTTGCATAATATTCTAAAAAAGCATATTTAAATAATAATTATTTCATTTAATTTTTGAATGTTTAAATAAGGAAATTGCTAACACAGACCCGCTTAAAAATTAGGTATATGTTAGCATTTAATACTTTTTATGTTAAAAAAAAAATCATTCTTCCTTTATTTAGAACAGGGTAAATTGAAAGATAATTATGTAATTTTAATTTTTTTAAAATACAAATAATTTGAAATTTGTTTTCTCTCCCATCGTCCTACAAAATCCACAGTTGCACTTACACATCCACTCCTAAAATGCTTAGGGTCTGCAACCATCAATTTATACAATCTAAAATTTGGATGGATTTGGCTTTATCTTCTAAGAGGTTCAAGGTCTACCATTTAGCACGTTTATTAGTTTCTGTCACATGCGCTTTAAGATCCAAAAAGTGGAATTGGTGCACAATTTCAGAAAGGTTCAGTTTCATTTTTCATGTCAAAATTTTTATTAGAGTCGTAGATCCCAAATCATTTTCTTGTTGAAACTTATATAAGTGGTTTAATATTGTTGTTATAACACAAGCAGGGATGATAACTTCTCACAAAATCATCGCTTGACAACGAAAATGCCAATTGTACTTATCAGTGCAACAATCAATTCTTAACGGGATTAATAGTTCATATAATCAGGCAGCTTGTTCGTAATACACCATGGCAGAGGCGCCTTTCTAACCAAAACGGGATTTGTCAAATTAAGAGATGATTTGTAGAAGATGAAATCGTGAAGAGAATCTGAAAAAGGGAAATTAGTGGGTAAAAAAAGAGAAACGTGGAAAAGTGAAAAGGGGTAATTTTCATTTTCAAAATTAATAAAAAAAATAAAGTGAAATGAAAATCACTGATAAATGGTTTTTTAGTCCGAGTGAAAAGGTGTTGATTGCTAATATATACTCTCTAATTTTTTTTTGAGTGTGTATGTTGGCAACCCCTTTAAATAATTATTACTCAAGACAATTGTAGTGTGATTGGACAATAACATTAGTGTGATTTTATTCCTTCGTGTGTTTCTTTGCATTTGTTCTTTAATATACTTGCAATCAAAGAGTAAGTAGGTAATCTTTTGATAGGCTTTCAGATCACTTTGTACGCCCCAAAAAAGCAATTGTCGTGGAAGTAGGTAGTAAGGTAGTAACAACAGAATAACCATGTTTAAATGGAATGACAAACATAGGGATGAATTTGTTGTTAAAGAAAGCCATCCAAAACTAAACATCCACATAAGCAAGTCATAGAATAGCCCGACAGCAACAGATTGACAACTATGTGACGCAGTAAAGACTGAGAATCAAATTAAGTATCAAACATTTCACACCACCACATCATGTGCACTAGTAAGTTTGAAATAGATCCAGCACAAATCTTATTTATAAGCACAATTTTGTGGTTATAACCAAGCATTTAAAAGAGACTCCGAAAATATACATTATGCTTGCCGAATCCTTAATCATCATGTGTGTTCATAATCCCAATTAAACATCTGTAAGAAGTAAGAACGGAGGGAAACACAGTCTGGGTCACTGATGAAGATAAAAACAACCGATTACAACGGCCAACCAAATTCAGTAGCATATCAGATAGTAGAAGGGGCAGAGTCTTTCACAATCGTTATAGGGCAACTCGCATTCGCGGTGACATAATTAGTCACACTCCCCAGCAATACCCTACAATCAAGCAATTAAAATAAATAAATAATAAATCAACTAATTAACACTGTTGATCGATGCAACTTGATAATTTGCAAGTATCTTTCATTTTCTAAATTGGAAAATTATACATGGACATGACATGCTAGATAACTCCCAGAGAGACAAGAGCCAAGTGTAGATATGATAAGAAATATAATATGATAAGAGTAGGGGGTAGGTGTTAATGGAGTGTATTTGATATTATGGTGTTCATACATAATTACCCATTAACATGTTAAAAATTTATGTAACTTTATTGTTTTATTTGAATTTTTTTTAAAATTAGAGAATGCTTATCAAACATAAAAATCGTATCGAGAAATCTAATCAAGTCCCTCATCTTCGAAGGGGATTCAAGACTCAAGACTATCACTAGAACCAAAGCTCAAGTTAAGATGCATTTGACATGAGACAAAACATAGATACGGTTTCTTAAGTGTTTCCAGAATTGTTCTCTAATAAAAAATTAAAGTCACACATCAGTAATCTATATAAAAAAAAAAAATACATTAAAGGTCAACATAAGATTTTAAAGATACAATTTCAATCCTAATTGAAAATCAACTGAAAATGTACATAAGGAACTGCTGCATCTAATTACATTCTAAGTGTTGTTCTTTGAAAATCTAATTTAAACAATTATTGTTAGTTCACACAATTTTATTTTGATGCATGTACTTATCTCTAGATTAAGGGATGGATTTAACTTAGTTGATTGAGCATGTACGTAAGTATAAATCTCCTATAATATCTTCAATTTCCACGGATGGAAAAAAAAAAGACTAGAGGACCAAAAGATTAAAAGGAAAAGAAAGACCTCTGTATGGCGCTCAATCCCCTGCTACCCATGACCAAAGAGTCAAGCTTTAAATCCCCAACGGCTTCCACAATTTTCTCTCTTGCATCCCCCCAGTATAGCTTTGCCACCACAGTCACCTATATTCAAGGCAAATTCAGTCAAACTCAACATGCAACAAAAACAACATTAACTAAATCAAAACATGAAAAACAAATCCAAGAAACAACACACAATAAGGTAAGAACCTGTTTCTGTCTAGAAGCGGTGTCAAGCAAGTCCAACACCTCAGCATCAGTATCCACCTCATAGTGATGCATCACCCCCTTCTCACGAAACTCCGACAACGGAATCAGAGCTTCACCCACATCACAGCGTAATCAGAAATCAGAGATCCAAATTCCACAACATAATAAAGGCAACAACAAAAAAAAAGGAAAAGAAACATGTTACTAAATTAAATAAATAATAAGATAGGTTATTCATTTTTCTTTTAACTAGTTTGGTGGGATTATAGGGAATGTAGTCTTTAAAGAACAATAGAAGCATCAACATATATAAGTTAGAATACCATTAGCATTAGCTATAACTAAATCCAACTATTTATATGGGATTTGTTAATAATGTATTCTCATTTGCTATCTAAAAAAGTATGTTAATAAATTATAACTTTTAAATTTGTTAAAATATTCTTAAAGAGATGTAAGTTACTGACTACATTCTAAAAAATAAGTGAAATTATATTAGCAAATTAAACCTCTTCTTGCGCGCACACACACACACATATTGTAATTTAGGTGCAAACACAAACAAAGACAATGTTTTGTACTACAGACTAAGGTGCAAGTTTCATTTAAGATTTAAAGAGCAATCAGAAATCAGAGATCCAAATTCCACAACATAATAAAGGCAACAACAAAAAAAACGATTTTGATGATAAGGGTAGAGTTAAAAAAAGAAAAAGAAAAAAGGAGCTTACGTGAACCAGTGGTGGACCAGAGAAGATTTCGGGATTCACTTCCTCCGGAAGGCTTGGTGTGGACGATGTAGAGTGTGTCACCGTTGCGGAGAAGATTGTCAATAGCCCATTTGAGAGCGATTTTGCTTCCTTTGGAAAAGTCCAAGGCAACCCCAATTTTCCTATCACTGCTCATCGTTTCACTTTCGCCAAATCCTGGGTTCGGAATAACTCACTCATTCACTGTTCACCTTCGAGCTTTGAAATGGAAGGGTTGATTGTTTGGTGGGGGTTCACTGTTCGGAGTAAGAAGAATCCAATTTGTGATAACGTTTCTTCTTTTTGTCGGTCTTCCCCGTGTCAAATCACAAATGTCAAACATTAATGTATTGATAAAAATGTTGTTTTTATATAAATAAATATTTGTAATATATTTAATTTATACTTTAAATTTATAATAAATATTTTTGTAAAAAAATTGCTATTAAAGTATACTTAAGAGATAGAAATTAATATAAATTATTTGGCATAAATAGAGATTTTTTTTACTGATTAAGAGAGTAGTGTGTGAAATAAATCTATAAAAAGATAAAACAAATAATATTATAGATGTTTAATTGAGACTCAGAGTTTAAAGAAAATTAGAATTTCATTATCTAAGTTTTATACTTTAATTTATAAATGTGTGTATTCTTTTATTAAAAGAAGTATTAAATCTTGATTAGTGTTAACAAGTCATGCAAAAGGTTATTTTATTTTTAAAATTAATAATAACCATTTTTTGTTTATATAAAAATAATCAAAATTTAAAATATTATTTTTGTAACTGAAAATTGTTCTTTTAGAAAATCTTAATGGGCGTTTGGTTGGAGAAAAAATATATTTCCCAAAAATCATAGATTGAGAAATTTAATTTTTTATGTTTCATATCAATTTAAATAAATAACATTAGAAAGAATGCTTTGCAATAAATTTTTTAATCAATTTTTTACAAAAAAAAATTCTATAAGAGAGATGAGAATATTATTATTCTGAGTAATTTTTCTTTTATTACATTTAAAATATCATTTTACTCTTTATTAAAAATGTAATGTGATAAAATATTGTGTAATTGTGATTCTTATAAAACTTATCCATATTCATAGATAATACATACCCATTTACATTATTCATTTTATATCCATTGCAGAATTTACATGTAGATATCTACTATAAAAAATATTTATGCCATCTGTTAATTTTAATAGGACATATTTGAATATAAATCATAATTATTTTTGAAATTTTTTATTGAAAATATAAAAAAAATCAATAAAAAACTCTCATAAATAATTTTAATCCTATATCCAAACATATTCTTCATAACTAACTTTTACGTGTAAAACTTAAATGTAATGTTCGTGAGAGTGAAAACAACTTTCCTATTTTTTCTCTAGTGGCTACTTGGGCCTCTGTTAAAAGAGTCATTAGTGGCTAATGTCTATAGGCTCTCAATTAATAGTAGATGGCTTACGGCCCAAATGAAGGCAACACGAGAATTAAGAACTTCCTTTTTTTTAAGCCCATCCTCTTTTTTTTAGCTACTTTTAGTTTAATAGTATTATCTTTACGTGTTTAGTTGCATCATATAGGGAATCATATTCTAGAACAGTAGAGAAAAATGTTTTCTGAAATTTAAATTCCACAACTACGTAAAAATTGTTTCGGAACTAAAATTTCAGAAGTCATTCATGACAAAGCTAGGAATAAAGATCTGTTGCTACTCACGCAACACCCCATATTGGTTAGATTCTTTGTGTGAAGCAGAGTCGTAGGTCGATTCCAACAAAGACACAAACATCAAAAGTTACTAATATGTTAACGTGTTCTCAACGGATAAATTTCAATTTCCAATAAATTGATGTTAAAACCTAAAAGCATTATTTTCACTAGTGTTGGAAGAAATACCTAAAACTTTTAATTTTGATCATTGATTATTTTTTTTTTGAACATTGATTTAATCATCGATGATTTTATGTCTTTAAAGGAAGTCAATAGCAACACTTTAAGGCTATGTTTAAAATGAAATTTTAATTAATTTTTAATTTTTTTATTAGCTAAAATCTTGTTTAATGTTATATATATATATATATATATATATATATATATATTCAAATACATTATTATTATTTAGTGGAGCTCTGTAGAATGTTAGTAGTAAAATACAAGCCGTTTCATCTTTCCAATTAATTAGAATTCTCGCGTCAACACTCAACAACTCCCATGGGCCATGGTGCTTTATTTGGCTTTCTCTGGGTGATTTTGTCATCCATCACGCCTTACGTATTGTTCTAAATATTCCAGAAGGGCGAAAGTGAAATATATAATTATATCGCATCGTTGTAATTTACTAGTAATAACAACGTCTACATCCTCTCTGAATGACCAGAACAAACCCCGTTTTGTTTACTCCAATATTTGCTTTTGGACGTGTGCTTCATTAATAAAGTTTAGCATTAATTCATGCCGAGACATTGCAATAATACCTCTGTTCATGCCTGTGATGAACTCTAAGATAGAAGGCACTATAAGTCTTCCTTTTCGGCCATAGCCCATAGAGTCAGACCGTTTCACTTCAGCTCAACGTTCGAGTTTCATTTTTTTTGTCACCAACTTGACAAACGTCCTTGTATTTGTTGGATTGGACTTTCTCTTCTAATGTTGACTTAAGTCCATTAAGGATTCTAAAAATCCTCGACCTACTTCACCATTATAAATTCATTAGTTGAGGGTGGCGGCACAAGACTGATTGAGAATCAGATGGCGCAGCGCAGTGTAAACAGAATTTATGAGTCTCAAGTGACATTCTTAAGTACATGTTTGAGCAAACCTTTTTGCATTTGAGAGATCTCTTAGAGAGTTTGATTATCACCATTGTTAGAGAGGTTGTGTGAACCACCACACTGATGTATTTTGATTCTTTGTAATTCATTATTATTATAGTGGAAGTTCGATTCTGGACTAGTGTCCTGTGAGTTTTACTTCTTCACATTGGGAAAGGTTTTCTCACGTTAAACATATTGATTGTGTTTTTCTCTATCTCTCTCTTATAGTGTATTTTTTGTTTCGCTTTCGCAATTGATTCAAGGGTTCGATCATAACCCATCAGTATTCACTCGAGCACTTATTTTCCTCGTAACTAATTAAATCGCAATGCCACTATAAAAATACTATTATACTATATATTTTTTCAATTTTTCTTCCCATATATATAGATTTTCTAGGATTTAAGGGTTACATATCCAAAATAACATGGCAGTGTATAGTTCGTCCCATCTTCTAAGACTAGTATAAATTATATAATAAAATCGTATTTAGATCGAATTATTCAACATCCAAGTAAGTCAATGAACCTTAAATAAGTCAATTCAATAAGAATTAAATCACACATAATTTTTCAGTCTCAAGCACTATGACAAAAAAAATTAATATGTGTGGACTTCGATCGGTTCAAAGTCAACCAAAAGATATCAAAGGATACAATTTTAATAAGACTTGAAAACTTAAATGCTAAGGATACTTGTCAGCCATTAGTGTTTACTAGCTAGTATTTGCCAAATGTTAACGACTTAACGGTTCTTGCATTTCTTGACTTGAGTGCTCCCGGCGAGTGTGACCCACGGGATTGCGTGTGGACTCTTGAAAAATCACAGTTCGTTTGTTTCAAGTGCAGAAATAGAGTCATAAAAACCTTTATTTGAGAATGTGAATGTGAATGTGAATGATTGACCGGTTATACAATAATCTTCAATTTAAGTCAGTTATAGGATAAAAATGATTATAGTCATTTAAGTATTTTTCATATAATTATTTTATTCAAATTAAAGTTTTGTCTTGACAACGTGCAATAAAGAGGCAACAAAAATTCACTTCAATTATTGAAGTAAAAGTTCAATTTCTATTAGGAAAAAACATAAAAAGTATTTAAAATGTCATTCTAAATTTTGTCCTTTAATATGTCAAAAGCATGATATATACATGTTCAAAATTATTTTTTTAATTACGTGTTTCTTAAGTTATTAGATAAATTTTTGGGTAATTTTGATCTTTGAAAATATAAGACCGTAACAAATTAGTTTTTGAAAGATAAAAAAATTTAAACTTAATCTTTAAATGTGTAAAAAATATTACAGATTAATAATGTGCATACAATGATTGATAAACTTTACAACTTATATCAAATTGATAGTTAAACATTACAATTTAATAATAAAATAATCTTATAAATTTAATGACAAAATCAATATGTTATATTTTTTCTCATTCAAAAGACTAAATTTTAATTTTTCATCTTTCAAAAATTATTTTAACATCATCTCACACTTTCATGGACTAACATAGATATTTAAAAAAAATGAATAAAGGCCTCATCAAAACTGTAAGTATCTACATATGATTTTGATTAATATGAGAAGTTATTCATTGATTTTACTGGTGAAATTTTCAAATAAAAAATAAAGTTGCGAATATATCTATAAGTATAATTTTCAAATTATACTCCATTGTCACATTCTTCTTTTAATTTTTTTTTATTGCAATCTTCTTTTAATTTGTTTGACAAAAGGGACAAAATTTTACACTATCACACTTACATCTGCAATTAAATGATTCAGTTATTTTTAAGAACAAATTCAACTTAAAAAGTTTACACTAATTAACACAATTACACCTTCGATTAAATGACTCAATTATTTTCTTAAATGCGAATTCTTGAGTCCCCGTCATGTGAATTGGTCCCAAACATGTTGCCAGTCCATATCCAGGCGTTTATAAGAGGATAATCCATGGAAAGGAAATGGAGAAGAAGCTTATGGACATTTATTAATTGGGATCTTAATTATTAGCATGCTCCATCAATCCAAAGTTAAGGAGTAAAATATCATTTATTAATCACTAACATCCACCACATCGTAGGTGTGTTCACCGTAATCTCTAGTAAATAGATTAATTAGTCAACAACCAGCTTTAATTAGTGTTGAAGTAGAAGTGGCTGCAGTTTCAAGTGAAGTCAACAAATGGCAGGTAAGAGGCAAAGCTGGTTAAAAGCACGGTCCAACTAATAAAAGCCGACCTTTGAGCCTCAAATGGCTCCGATCAGAACCCCCAACAGGCACTGGACCTAAGACACCTCTACCAAGAAGATCATAGTCCGTAAATAATTGAATTTCTTAAAAATATTGTCATTGGCTCTATTTCTTGATCATGTGAGTATAGAAGACTTTTTTTTTTTCTTCTTTTCAAATCACATGTATTTTTTGGAGGTAATTTTGAGAATGGTAAAATTACTTTAAACATTATAATTCTTCTTATTTAACATAGTTAAATAATAGAAATTGAATTTTAAACCATTGATTGATTAAGTTAAAATAATTTCACATTAATTAAGCCACTTGCTAAGTGATATATACAAACAAGACTTTGCTTAGATGAAGAAAAAATCTAATCAACTTTGCTAGAATAAGAAGAAAAAATCTATTGTAATTATCTCTACGTGGAAAAAAGAATTAGTGTATAATTATCGTTGGAAGGATATTTTGGTTGACACCAAAAACACCTAAGACCCCTCTCAATTTGCCCTTCCCGTGTTCCAAAAAATCCCAAACACTGGTGATTTGTCCCCTCCTTAAAAAGCTGTCTCTTGCTAGCTTCCTTAAAACACCACCTTTTTAAAACCTTCTTAGTGCCATATGGGGGGCGCACAAAACACACACAACACTATCACACTCTGCTTCCCTTATCAAAGTAATCATTGAATCCCCTCCAGCCAGAGACAACCATACTTGCAACTCATATCTGATCATTATCCTCCAAGAAATTATAATTAACCACAACACCACCTTTATCATATTCATGGCTATTGACACATCGATACCTTTTCTCCATCAGTTCCTCCATGACGAGCGGGGCGACCATACTCTTCCACCAATACCAATACCATCACGTGACCCCAATCACACCAACTGCAACAACAACAACATTAACGGACATGATTTAAAGCCACGGGAGCTGCTCATTCCCCGCGAATTTCGATCACGTATTACAACTCCACTCTCTCAAGACATTCTTGTCCCAAATATGCCTCACTGCATGCTTCACGACAACACCAAATTAGATTCCTCAAGCATTGGTTCTGATCATCAGGAATTGGTAATAATAAACTTGTTTATTCTTCTTTAGTCTATTTGTCGGCGTGTCAAAATTTAGAACTTCTTTTATTTTTTTGCCTTTTTTTATTCCCTCAGTTTCTAGCTATGGCATAATCAAGTTTTTCTCTCCTATTTCTTTCTTCTGCTGAAGCTATGGGATTCAGTTAGTTCGCCCCAGTCAACGCTCTCGTCAACTTTGAGCTCAATTCAGGGTAGTTCTGAAGATTCTTCTCAGGAACCATCGCCTAACAGCTATGACTTTTGTTGGAACAGCACCTACGATGTGGTGGGGATGTTAGAGAAGATGAAGCTTGACGAAAGGGACAGTTCCAAATACAATCCTGGTTATGGGAATCACAGGTTGGAGATCTCAAACGTTGGAACCTGCTCTCTCCTTCATGAACAAATTCAAGCAATTCAAGTGAGATAACAGTAACAGTTGACACCCTTTGTGTATTTTTATTTTTGGTTAAAGCTACCCTTTGTGTATTTTTATTTTTGGTTAAAGCTATAAACTTTTATAGATGAAGAAATTAAAAACTTGGATAAACAAGTTAATTTTTTTACATGGCATATTAATAAATTTCATTCTAACAACATAGTGTTCACTTGTTTGTTTCCTCTTTATAGTTGTCTCGGGTCAGGCAAGAGCATATTCTGTCTGAGAAGCATAAACTAACTGCATACAGAGGAAAAAATCATGGGCAGATATCACAGCAATTTCAGAAGAAAGTTAAAGGGATTGATGATTGGTGTGATAACGGATGGAGGACTCGTCCACCGTGGCACAATCGTTTACACCAGCAAGCTGGTTCAAGAGGAAAGTCTTGTGGAACTGGTGTTTTCTTGCCACGTGGCAGAACAGGTGCACTGTTCGAGTCACGTAAGAGACCAGGTAGTGTTATGGTCGCTTTAAGAATTTGGCGCTGCTTCATCATTTCCTATAATTGTTTGTTCGGTGGTCGTCGACTTAGGTGATTCCTGATGTGGAATCTCAACCATACCATATTTAATATACAAATTAACTAGTTTTCAACTCTGTTTTGAGTGCTTCATTTAACCAAATCTTCTTCACTGATAATTTGAAAGGGAATTGTCTCTAATCCATCTTCTATGTGGTTAATTCACCTGTTCCTTTTGGCTAAAGCAAAAAGTCAATCATGAAAGATATTTAAATTTAAATAAATAAACAGCATCTGTTGGTTGAACATCTTTCACCGAAATTAATGTTTTGTTTCGTTGTCTGTGATTTGAATAGGTAAAGGATGCTCCACAGTTCTTATACCGGCTAGAGTAGTGCAGACTTTGCAACTCCACTTTGAGCAAATGGCTGCCACATCTGGGCCCAAACCTGGTGGCTTCCCTTTCCTACATGGTACTTAATTATCAACATGCACTCTTCTTGTGGACAAAAACACGTACTAGTATACTATTTGGCTTTAATCAACTGTGATTTAATTGTGCTTTTATGTATACGTAAATACAGTTATAGTTGACTTAATTTAATCAACTGTGCTATTAAATATGTTTCAACAACCAGCCAATAATATTTATCTGAGAAAATATAAGGGGATATTAATGGGTAATATATATATATATATATATATATATATATATATATACATATGTTGTTATTGAATCACAACTTAATATTCAAGTTTATTTTCATTGAAAGTCTTGTGAGGAAAATGGAAAAAAAGATTAGGATGTCAGACTTTGTTTTCGAAAAATGGATCAGTTTCCACATTAAAGTCCAAAAATTGAGATGTCACACTCATTGACTAGGTAAATGGAATATGCATCTAACTGATTGAGTTTCTATGTTATTGTTATGTTTGCAGATGTTTTAGTGAGTAATAGGGATGGCATGTATTCACTACAAAAGCGCCAATCATGGGACAAACCGGCACATATCCAGAATGAGACGATTCTGCCTCAGGAATGGACCTATTGAAATCGCTGTGCAAACCTTAGAGGGATCTCATTTTAGTTTTAACGCATTCATGATATAAGTTGTCTTGGCAATTTCTGCCACAACAGGAGAAAGAAAGAAAAAAAAGGTTGAAGAGGAATAAAGAAAACGAAATCCCAATTCATATTTCAGACTGGATCAATACATGGGGAATTCTTTTACATAGATTGAATGTCGAGTCAATAGTGATATTATGGATTCAAATATAGTCTTGTTTTGTTCTTTGCTTCTCCTTTTTTTGGAATAAGTCTAATAGTCTATATAGTTCTTAACGATCGAGGATCATACATGACAGTAATAATAAAATCTTGAATAGAAGGGGGACCAATTAATATTCTCAATAGTGTGGGCTTAATCTCTTCATATAACTAGAAAATTTCAGCTCTTTTAGTTTAGTGATGAGTAATTGAGTATTGACCGTCTTGTCCAAGGAAGTCTTTTAAAATCCTTTGTAACAGTTCAGCTCAAATTATGGCATGTTTGTTCTCTCTTATTTTGTTCAACTCTACTTGCAGTTCTATTTTATAGCCGTAAAGCCCGTAATGTATACGTGTTCCATAACTCGCTAGAAGATAAAAAAACAAGAAGGTAAGGAGCAATTCTGTTGGTTTCTCAAATAAAAGAATTTTGAATAGTATCTAATAAACAACCTCATCAGTGATCATCGTTAACAATATTCTAGAAAATGTAAAACAAGTCAACCCAATATGACAATAAGAATAACATTAATCAGAATATATAATTTTTGGTATGCGCGATGGAAGGAAGAGAAATAAAGAAGGGAATTTTATTTTAACGGATAATTGTAATATTATTATAAGTTTATAACCATTATTTCAACAATAATTCGCAAATAGTAGCAGCAAAGTAGACATAGTTAGGATCAGTCCCTGTACAAATACAATGAGGTCTGGTCCCTCACAAGTCACAAGGAATTAATCAGATTCTTTATTTGTTATCAAGGCTTGTCCATGAATGGCGGGAAAAAAAGGGTCGCTTCATTTAGCCACACCCCTGGCTACTTCTACATCAATAGTGACATACACGGCCGTTTGTTATAGATTTTTTACATGTAAAGAATAATTGTTTTTTAATTTTAAATTAAATCAAATGATTCAATTATTGGCCTTCCAAAAATTATCAAATGAATCAATTATTTGATGATCATTATAAAAATGTCTTAAAGTGTATATATATACATATATATATATATATATATATATATGTGTATATATATTAGTTGATATGTAGGGAGAAGTCAAAATAATTTTAATTAGTTTTAATAATCTATTTAAATTATACAGTTGATATTTTGTAACAAAAGAAAATACAATTGATATTTACTTCTATTAAATTCTCATCTCTTACAAGATGTAATCCCTACTTTCCTATTTTTTTTTTCATTATCCTTCGTAATATTACATCATCTCTTATCTTTTAGGCTACAGTAGAACTTTAGTTTCTTTTTTATATAAGGGCAACAAATGACGTAATAGAAATCGTTATTTTAAATTAGTTAATGTGATGATATATAGGAAATTGTGATATATACCAAGTCAACCAAAATTGACATCATTAACATAAAAAATTTATGAAAGGATCAATTTAGTTTAATAAAGACACTTTAAGGAATAATGTGAAACTTTCTAAACTTAAAAATTAAATTGAAATAAAAAATTATTCAATTCCGTTTCACTGTTAATTAAAGGTTCAATCATGTCTTATTATTTTTAAAAGAGTCTCAATGTGATTGATCCTTTTTCTCATTTTAGCCACAATTTAAAAACTATTGTTAATTATAGGAAAAATGATAAATGATACAAAAACGGTTTCGTACCAAATGCACGAACATTTACAAACTACGGTTCATTTACTCCCTCAAATGCTTTGCATCTTATACTCATTAATTTCCATCTTTTTACTAGTTAGCTTAAGTAATTCAATAGACCTAACAAAATAGTATTTTGTTAAAATTTTTATTTTTGGCTCCTAAATTGATCATATTGTTATTATTCTTAATTTCCATTTTTGGAAAAATACATTACACAAGTGATGCCAAGTTTGCAGGGGGTAAATTAAAGTAATGATTTTTCTGAAGAATTGCTCTTTGCGGTGAAAAGTTGTTAACGATTAAACATTGGTCTTCCAAATAACAATTTGTATGATTCAAGCAAATATGTTTCGTACCATATAGCATAACTCTAATTATAAATACTAACAACGAAATTGTATGAAATGGATTACATTAAGGATCTTTTGAAAATAATAAGATATGATGAAACCTTTAATTAACAGTGAGATGAAATTAAACAAAATAATAAGTAAATAGTGGGATAAAAAAAATTAATTAAGCGTATTTTTATTGTAAATTAACTAATGATACAATCTAATCTCTTTGTTTCTAGATAATATTCTCTCTTAACTCATATATAAGTAAAAATAAATAATTTTACATCAATTAATAAAGTTAGTTGACATCATTTAATTTTCCTAACCTCAAATAATAAACAATGTTATTTTCAAAATATCCTTTATTAGAACTTGTTATCATAAATATAAATAAATCTTTAAAAAAACAATTAGAATTAAATAAAAAATATTTTAAAAATAATAACATTAAATATGACAAAATTAATTAGATTTATTTATATTTAAATTTAACAAACAAGATATTTTTTTACTTATATATCAATCTAGAGTTACTCATTTAAGGTTATTTTTTATGAAATAGTCATTTTCCATTGCACTAATGTCCCCGCCCCCAATTCTCAACGTATGCATGAGAAAAAAGAATAAATTAAAAAACAAAATACTAATAAAAAATACATAAGAAAACAAGTTTTTGAGTTGATAATTGTTTGATTTTTTTAATATATATCATATCTCTAATTTTACACATAAGACCAATAATAAATATTTTGTTAAATTTATTATTTATTAAATAATTACTTATTAAAAGTTAAATATTTAAATAATTATATAAAAAAAATTCGACTTCTCCTTTGATACATGTTTTGATCCATCCCTGGCTAAGTCATTCCAATGGCTTATAAACTATTTTAAATTTATTTGATAGCAACAATTTTTTTAAAAAAATTATATTTAATTTGGATATTATAATTAAGAACAAAGCTAATATATAAAAACAAAAATTCTCTACAAAATAAACAATTCCAAAAGAAATGAAGGAAGTAATATAAAATTTACAGTGTTAAAATTATCCGATATTAACTTTTACTCAAACTAACCACTCAGTCGAGTCGTAGGGGTCAAAGTAAATGCTTGATTCACCAAAGAATAAACCTTTACCCAAAGGAGGAACCAAACAAATATGCTTGATCAAATCAAAACAGTAATCATCGTGTACCCATATGGCTTTCCCGAGTGAAGTTGCCATCTTCATCGTTGTCAGGATCAGGAACCAAAGAAATTTGGATGTTAGTTACTATTCAATACGGTGAAAATACTAACTAATGCTTCCAAATGCAATGGTTGGATAGAAGAGAACCACAGTAAACTGAAGTGTGCCACCCTGGTTCTGTACCTCAGTCTTAGAATTGGTTCACTTAACCAACATAGTATAATATGATTGATAAATAATCTTAATTTTAAATATATAATCATAAATTTAATCTCTAATTTATGTATATAAAAAATATTTATTAAAAAATTGATCTTTTAAATAAATTTCAGTATCTCAAAAGATTAATTTTGGTTAAAAGGATATCTTGGTAAAAAGAAAAAGAATGGTTCAACTCATGGTAGTACTCCACTGAAATTCCGGCACCGTTATATATTTGTCTTCATCGTTGGTTCCTCGAATGGTCTATAATTTCTGATTCCTCTAATGACTAACGAGTTAATTTGGAGCAAAGTAAATAGAAACACAGATAATTAATTGATTCATTCAGTCACGCACAGAAAGACATAAACCACATATATAGGCATCTAGACTTAAACCCAAAGCAACTCCAATTTCATTATCTACTGTCAAATAGTATCACGCAATTGAAACATTTAATCAACAAAAAGGAATTAAAAAAAAGCGAATATAATTAACAAGAAATCGGAGGAAGATCAAAGCCCTCATTTTGTGGCGGTTTATTGAAAGCCACGGTAGAAATGAAAAACCCCAAGGCGTGACCGAGAACAGCGACCAAGAAGACACCGCCGTTAAAAGACATGAGCGCGAGCATGACCAAATAAGCGAGCCCAACCCTGAGAACGTGCAAAAGGGTCTTGATCAGACCGGAAACAACATGGGTCGAACCGGGTTTGATGAAGCGGGTGTGTGAGAGCAACTCCACGAAAACGGCCATGACGAAAACGAAGACCAAGGCCAACACGTACATTCCAGATTTGCCCCCGGGCCAGTTGTTGAAGAGAATATCCGCATCTTTCCCCCAGAAGAAGGTCATGTGCATCATCATCATCTTATGGTGCATCATCATCGTGCCATTTGTCGATGGCGGCGCCGGGGCCATCTCTTCCATACCGTGCATGTGTCCATCATCCATGGCTAATATGGTCTTTGTGAGATTTGTGGGAGATCTAAATTCTATGTGATGCCATGGCTTCTGTTTAGAGCTAGGGTATGGATAAGTAGATTGGCTTGGCCTGTGTCACTGTGCAATTAATGGGGATGGATGAGATGGAATATGGAAGCAAGTAGTAATGTGGTCACTACTAGAAAACCATGGATGAGATGGAATATGGAAGCAAAGTAGTAAAATGGTAACTAGTAGAAAATAAGTTTTTAAGATTGTCAATTTAACATCAATTTTATAAAAATCAATACTAAAAATAATGTGGTGGCATAATTATAAAAAAAATTAAATTTGTTAACATCAATTTTAAAAAAATTTATGTTGTTTTATCCATTGATATCATCAATTTTTTTTAAAATTGATATTATATGCATATGTTAACATACAGAGTACAGGGTGGTGCTTAACCAAAACTCATTAAGCACCTTAAGAAAGGCTTTTATATCCATCAGATATAAAAAAAATTAAAATTAATGGTTAAGAAAAATAAGGATTACGATAGGGATGTATACACTGGAATATAAAAAAATTGCCTTCCTCTTCCCTCCGTCTTCTCCGACCCACCCACCACGCCTCCCTCTCCGACCCTCTACTCCTAGTCGCTCTGTTCACTTCGCTCACCACCATCGACATTCAACCTCTTCCTCTCCCTCTCCAATTCGAATGTTCATGTCTCAAAAGAGCAGTGAGATGAGGAACATTCCAGTTTTGAAGGAAGAAGAACTAAAGAGCGGTGAGATGAGGAGCACCTTCTCTTCTCTCACTCTCTTCTTCCTCTCACCTTTGGTTGAGAGAATGAGAAAGAAACCACAAGCTTTAGCAAAGAGAAATAACTAGATCTGAAGCCCATGATGGTCTCCGTGAGGGGGGGAAATGAGATCGCGCTCACAGTGGCGATGAAGCTTCGGTTTGGTGCTTTTTTTTTTTGTTAATCGCTGATTGAATCATGTTTGCCTTGTGTGGTTGGATAACGACGTCGGAGTAGTCCATGGCGGCATCGGGATATCCGTGATGACGTTGTGGTCGTTCGTGGTGAGGAAGGTCAAGCAGTCGGTGAGAAAAGGGACGTTGGGTTGGGGTGGTGGCAGTGGAGGGTTTGGCCATGGTGATTGCGAGGATGATGCCAGAGAGAGGTACGGGAGAAGGGTCGAGAAAGAAAAAAAAATTGATCTAATGTGGGTGGGACCACGATATCTCAATAATCGAACGATGGAGATAACGAATTTTGGTTACACACAGTATACTTCGTCGTGTTAATATCAATTTTTATAAAAACCAATGTTGTGTTATTTTCAAAATTAAAAGCCCTAATTCCCTTTCCCTCTCTCATTGAGTTCGTCGAGTTCATCTCCCATGCCGCAGTCGAAAGGATTCTCCAGACCTACAATGGCACCCAAATGCTCGCCACAGACTAGACCTTCAGGCTCAACTAGGCCTCCTTCGGCATTGGTGAGCGCAGGCCCAATGCCGCCCCTGAACTCTCCATCTTCGTCAATGATCTTGCCCCCAACATAACAGATTAACTTCTCCAAGAAATGTTTCGCGCACACTACCCTTCCTTTCGCGGCGCCAAAGTTGCCACCAACCCCAACACCGGCCGCTCCAAGGGTTACGACTTCGTTAAGTTTTCTGATGAGAATGAACGGAATCGCGCCATGACTGAATCGAACGAGGTTTATTGCTCCACCAGGCCTATGTAGATTAATGTTGCTACGCCCAAGAAAACCACCGGTGCTTATGCTGCACCCATCGCGCCTGTGCCCAAACCGATGTATCCGATTCTGGCCTATACTTTGCCAGTTGTTCAAGTTCAACCACCAAATTATGATGTCAATAATACTACCATACGTTTGTTATATTAACTGTAGAAATTGGACCTAACCTAAGTTTTTTTGTTTTATTTTTTGTGATTTTCATTGCTTGTGCTATGCTACTCTTATTACTTGCTTTTTATTGCAGATTTTTTTGGTAATTTGGATCTTAATGTGTCAGAGGAGAAGCTGAAGCAAACTCTATGCAATTTGGGGAATTTCTTTCTGTCAAATTCAGCCTGGCAAGGGATGTGATTTTGTTCAATTTGGGACCAAGTGTTCCTCTTCTTCCCCTAATCATTTTAAGCAACATGTTTTTATGTTAAATGTTTTGAAAGTAAAAGGATAATATAAGATTTTGGAATGCTTTTCATGTGGTTGTGGCTTAATTTTGTTATGCATCATTTTTAAGCTCTTCTTTCTTCAGGATTAAATTATTTTTATTTATTCATTATATTAATAATACACACTGGTTGTTTACTTTTCCTCCCATATATGTGATGTCTGCAGAGCATCTAGTGAAGAAGCCATTCAGAAGATGCAGGAAAGATGAACATGTGGTAGTCGAGTACCATTAATAATTTCTCCAAACCTACAGCATATTCTCACAGGCTTCTAGTGTGTTCATATTAGTCTTATGGAAAAAAAATAATCAATTATTTTTTCATAGTGAAAATAAAATAACAAATAATTGCTTCTACTTTTTCATGGCATCACCATGATTTTTCATAGTGTGTCTGATGACTAAACATTCTAAATTAGAGGTCAAAAGGAGTAAAGTTATAGCAGCACGGTTCATCAATTTGTTTTTTTTTTTTTTTTTTTCCTGCAGATGGCAGAAGAGTAAGGCTTCCGTGGCAGAGGTTGCTTAGCAACAGGATAGTAATAAGATGCTTAACAAATGTGGAAACACTTTCACTCCGAGCTGCAAAACCTTGAAGAAGTCACAATCTTTTTCCCAAGCTTCTTGCGTAGTTCGCGTGTTCAAGGAGCCTTAAGGTCATTCCCTTGTCCTGTATCTATATTTATGAGTCAGCATAATCTTCTTGACCAATTTCTGAGTTGAATAAAATTAAAATACAAAAATACTTATGGTTCTGCATATGTTATAACTAATAATTGTTCATTTCTATAAAATATATTCTGAAATGGATTTTGAGCAGTTGCAAGTTAATTAATAGAAAAAAGAAGCATGGATTTCTGTGGCAATGTGATATAACTTCTAGTTTATGCGCAGCTACAGATGCCTCATATATGTTAATTAATTTTAATCTTAGGCATTGTTTGTGTATTGTTTTCAAAAACAGTTTTTTTTATTTTTTTATTTTCCACGTTTTATTTGTGCGAGTATATTTGAAAGTATTTGTTACTTGAGATTACTTTTATCTTCTAATAGTTTCTCTGTCAATACTTGAATAAAATTCATGAAAAAATAGAAGATATATCTTGTAATTGTTTTTGTGTTTTCGGCTTTTAAAATATTTGTTTCAAAGATAATTTTTAGTTTTGTTTTTTTCATTGTGGTGAAGTGAGCATGACAAACAGCAATCAAGTCAAACTTTGTTAGATGTTCTTAACACCAGAAAAATTGATCTATTTGGCATTTAGTACTTCAAATCTTCTTTGGTACTTCTCGGACATTTTACTTAAAGTTATTGCTACTTTCATTTACTATTCCAAAAGCTTGTATTATGAGTCTTAATATTTATTTTTCTCGAGTTTCAATTAGTTCCTAAATAGCCTTTTCAACATAACAATTTCAATGATTTTTAGAACATTGATACAACTTTGCATTTCTCATGGTGGTTGTTTGTTAACATGTGATCTCATTCATTGAAGCAGGCCAAGCAACATATAGCATAGTAGTCATCATTGTAAATTGAATCAATTTTAATAAAAATAGATATTATTTGAAACTTGTGATGATTTTCTGCAATTTCTATGTTACTTAGTGTTGTCGTGTATCATTGTTCATGAATTCAGTTTTTCAGAAGTTTGTAATCCATACAAAACAGCTTAGCTAATATGGATATTTGTCTTCATGTAATATGTCATTTTTTTAAGAATTAATATAATTCATAATTTTATTTGTCTACTAATGGGATTATTTGCAAGGAACAAATGATGATATTGTTGATTGGTCACTTCAACCACATAGGCATCACATAATGGGTGTGAGAAAGTATGTGAAGAAACGGGTGTAAGTAGCAAAGAAATGCAAAAAAAATACCATCGCATTTGAAAAAATGATGTTGTATATTACTTACAATATTAGTTTTTTTAGAATCAATGTTAGTTTTGTATTTTTTTTTCCTACTATATCACATCAAATTTGGGGAGAATCTATGTTGAACATTAGTTTCAACATCAGTTTTTATAACCGATTTTAAAAATAATACTTTTACTATCATAGTTTTAGTATGTGTTGAAAATCAATATTTAATATCCATAAAAATTGATATTAAAAATGTATTTTTTAGTAGTGAATGATAATACCATATTAGCATCCCTATTAGAAAATATAATTTGCAATTGACTACACCAGTGCACTTTTAATTTTTCCTTTTTTACTCTTAATTGAGTCACACCTAATTTAATAATAATATATATATATATATATATATATATAAATCTATGGTGTCGTTGATATAAGTGAAATAAAACACGAATCTTTTAAATAAATATATATAAAGTTGTACTACATATGATTTATCATATTTATTGATAAAGATTAATTATCAATAAAATTAATACATATTTTTCACTAACAACCCAACAATCTAAAAAAAGGAAGATAAATATCATCTTTATTTCATATATTTTTATG
>PYAF01002692.1:48755-59589 GCA_007407185.1 Glycine tomentella | reverse complement strand
CGGAGGTGGCCTGAATCAAATTTTTTTTATATATACACTGAGTCAACTCGGTGATTCAACCGAGTTTACCGAGTTGACTCGCGAGTTTACCGAGTCCACCCCTATTTCCGAGTTTACCACCGAGTCGACCCGCTTTGAGGAGTAGAACCGTAAACTCGGACGAGTTGACCGAGTCAACTCGCCGATTTAACAACACTGAATTTGACACTTGAATTTTTTGATGATACTGAATTATAATTGAATGTATCACTTTATCTTGAAATGGATTAATTTGATGGGAAAGAATTAGATAGATGTAAAATAAAAGTCTCAAACAACTCTTAATTTTAAATTTTAAAAAATAAAATTTGGGCAAATAATTTTAATGACCGAAGGATGAGTTTTCATTGTCGTGCGCCTTGATAGCATAGGCTCGTTGAAAGCAAGGCCATTAGGTGTTGCGTGTGAAAACCTCGTTAGAATTCGTAATTAATATTGGCAAAGTCGTTGATTACAAGTCAATAGAGACATAGAACAGAAAATCCTCATTATGTGAAAGATGCATGCACCTGGCTGGCACTAATTAAAGAATTGAAATTCGTTTATATATAACCCATGTGATTTTTCACGCCAATTTCATAGACATAGTAGCACAAAACTCTTGTCTAAGTTAAGAGATTGATGGAAAGTCAAAGGCACCGCTTGGTTCTAATACCACCACCATTTCAAGGACACTTAACTCCAATGCTTCAGCTAGCCACCATCCTTCATTCAAAAGGGTTCTCCATAACCATAGCACATGCCCATTTCAATTTCCCAGATCCTTCTAATCACCCTAACTTTAGTTTTCTACCCTTGTTCTATGGTTTATCTGATACCCACATCTCCTCCAATAATGTTGTGGATATTGCTGCAACCTTAAATACCACGTGTGTATCTCCAATTAAAGATTCATTAGTTGATCAGATTCAGAGAGCAATTACAAACCATGAAAAGATTGCTTGCGTCATCTACGATGGATTAATGTATTCCATCGATTCGGTGGCAAGAGAACTACAACTACCCAGCATAGTCCTCAGAACCACCAGTGCTACTAATTTGCTCACTTATCATGCGTTTGTTCAGCGACAAAGCAAAGGTTTCCTACCCTTGCAAGGTATTATTAATTTATTATTATTATTATAAATTGTTATTACTTTGTCAAATGAATTTGAATAATGATTTATATTTTCTTTAGCTGATTAATGATAATTACAAATTAAAACTTTTCTAAAATCTAACGAAATTGATTATACATAACATTTGATAAAATATCAAAAAATTATATTAGTAACATTTATTTATAATTAACGATATTTTTTAAATGTTAAAAAGTTTTAATAATATTTTTACAAAGTGTTAAAAAAAATATTGTTAAAGATCACATATTAATAGCACTGTGATATAATATTATAGAGTGAAATTACTTTTAGAATTTAAATGTAATAAGGTTTTCAACTTTTAGTAAAATTCTATGTAAAAAAAATATATTTATTGAAAAAATATTAAAAAAATCAATTTTCTCCAAATGATTCCAAAATTTTTAAAGAACAAATCAAAGATTCTAAGCAACTTTTTTGTTTTGTCACAATTATGGATTTAGTCAAGATTGACTCAAAAGTAAAGCAAGTAAAGTCTACCCTTTAGGTCATCAATAAAAATTTATTTACTATTAGTATTTTATAAAATAAAAACATACCTAATAAAAAATTATTTACTATTAGTATTTTATAAAATAAAAACATACCACATAAATTGACAAAAAAAATCACATACATCAATAAAAATATCAAACATATTTAAAGTAATTTAAAATAAAAATAAAAACTAGGTTTCACTTTTAGTTGGGTCAATCCAGTAGTAACCAACCAAGCACTAAAAACACATTGGATGCAGATTTTATGTCGTTGGACTTGGTGCCAGAACTTGAACCGCTCCGATTCAAAGATCTACCAATGTTCAATTCCGGTGTTATGCAGCAGCAAATAGCCAAAACAATTGCAGTAAAACCTTCTCTGGGTGTTATCTGCAACACAGTGGATTGTCTTGAAGAGGAATCCTTGCATCGTCTACACCAGATCTACGAAGTGAGTTTCTTCCCCATTGGCCCTCTACACATGATTGCCGAAGAAGATTCCTCCAATAGTAGCTTTGTGGAAGAAGATTATAGCTGCATAGGTTGGCTCAACAACCAACAAAGAAAATCTGTGTTGTATGTGAGTTTGGGAAGCATAGCTAGTTGGGAAGAGAAAGAGCTAACTGAAGTGGCTTGTGGCTTAGCCAATAGCAAACAGAATTTCCTTTGGGTTATTAGACCTGGGACAATAAATAATGATGTTTCAGAATGGCTAAAATCACTGCCTAAAGATGTTAGAGTGGCAATAGCAGAAAGAGGTTGCATTGTGAAGTGGGCACCCCAGGGTGAGGTTTTGGCACACCAAGCTGTGCGAGGGTTTTGGAGCCATTGTGGTTGGAATTCTACGTTGGAGAGTTTATGTGAGGGAGTGCCAATTATGTGCCAACCTCATTTTGGGGATCAGAGGGTGAATGCTAGGTTGTTGAGCCATGCTTGGAAGGTGGGTATTGAGTGGTCCTATGTCATGGAAAGGGATGAAATAGAAGAGGCAGTGAGAAGACTAATGGTGAATCAAGAAGGGAAGGAGATGAGGCAGAGGGCATTGAAATTGAAGAATGATATTAGGTTAGCTGTGAAAGGTGGTTCTTCCTATGATGCCTTGAATAGGTTGGTAAAGAGCATCTTATCAGTGAATCTCTAATTTCATAGCAAAAAAAAAAAAAAATGAAAAAAGAAATATTTGGATTGTGATATATAGCTTTACTATATGTAAAATCACCAGGAGTAGCTAGGAATAGCAGCTTGTAAAACTTATGAAATATTTAAGGGGGGGAAAACTAGAGTTTGTTTATTTTGTGGTTAATGTAGGTGGCATCCTGGCTTTGATTAGTCAAGTTTAATAGTTAAAATCTTTTTTTTTCTTAACTCTTTTATCCATTAAAAGAAAAAAAAAATTGGATTAACTCAGAGTTCGATTAGAAAATAAGTGAAATTTAATCAAAAAATTTAATAATTAAAACCTTGAGTCAACATTAACAAAAAACGATGAATTTGTAAAATTCATTTTTAAACGTAAGCATAGTTTAATGGAAACATACAGCTTAGAAAATTTACCATCTGTTATAAAATGGAAAGGACGGTATACAATATCTCTACTCTGATAAGAGAAACGTGTAGTCTTATACTGTCTTAGGAGTCTCTTTAGTATATTGGAGTTAGAAGTCGTACGCATGTGGCAAGACCGCAAGAGGATTTAGTGCAACTGCGCAAAATCGAATCTTGGATAGTAATTAATAGTAAGTTTGGATAAGATTTTTTCACGCTCTGTCCTTATCAAATAACATTATTTATACTTTTTTAAATAACATTTGTTAATGCATGATTGTCAATAGAAAAAATAATTATATATGTAATTAATAGTTCTATCCGACTGAACGTGATTATTCCAGAGAAATATATATGTTGTGGTTTAGATTAAAAAAAATACTATCAAAATATGAATATGATAGAAATAAAGTAGTGAAAAACAAATTTGAAGAATTATTTAATAAAAAATATTAAAAGAACAGAAAAAACTAAGCTATCATCTGATTACTCTTTTTTTTAATAAAATCTGAAAATGTAAATAAAAATACGTTTGGTTAGATGTTTGAAAACATCTTTAAAAAGAATTTCTGAAAAAAGGGATAAATTTGAAATAAGAAATTATCCAACTTTTTTAAAGTGAACAACTCATTTTAAAGTATAAAATAACAAATTATCAATCAATATTGCATACATATGTATAATAAATCATAAATATATTAAAATATTGTATTAATTTTCTAGTTAACAAATAAAATTATTTTATCCTTCCTTTAGAAGAGTGAAATCCAAGGGAGATGTTGATGTTTTGGGTTTTGTTTGAAGTGACTTGAAAATAGAAACAATTGAAAAGACGGCCTACATGTGTAACATTTTAAAAAATACATGTACTCCTTCCTTTCTTTAATTTTAGATATTTTAACATTTAAATTTTGTTCTAAAACTATTAATGTTTTATAAATTCAAAACTGAGTTCATAAAAAAATTAATTATAAGATTACTCAAGCATTGAATTTTTATTACTATCCAAGTTAGGCATCACTATCCAAGCAAATAACTATCCACCTATCAATCAGAATGTCCACATTATGTATAGTTTATGGACTTTCACTATCCAATTATTGATGGCTAATGGTGGTTCCGACAATATGATTAAATAAAAGTATTTTAGTCTAATAATATATGGATTAATAATTTCTTTATAAATGTATATTAACCTTAAATATCTATAATTTTTTAACAGAGGAAGTAAATAATGTTTTTATAAATGCTTTTACTTTATTACACTTAACTATTTTGTGAGTTTTATACTATAAGTTCAATAGAGACGAAACACAAGACCAATCAATACACCAAGACTTTCTATCTCCTTTTCAATTACTTTTTCACGCCCGCTTAACTTGAAACCTCTGTGTTCATCACTGATGTTTTTGTCAAACAATCTTTATTGCAATAAGTCACATGGATGTAATCGTATTACCTTTTTTCGGTATCTTTTAATGTTTAAGGTTAATTCAAATGAATTAAGAAATATTTAATAAAATTAAACATTATTATATTTAGATTAAAATATATTTATTTAATATTTTAATTTTTGATACTGTATCATTAACAGTGAATATTAAATAAGAATATATTTAAGGAAAAAAAAACATTATTTAGACTTTGAAATTTCAAAACATCAATTGTTTTGGAAGAAAAAATAAAAAATTTAACTATAATAATACAACTTCTATGAATGTTCATAATGGACTTAAAAACGTACATAACTACTTTAACAGCTAATTTTACTATGTTCGTGATCTCGAAGTGGATAAAACGTACTTAACATTGATTCCACTATCTTCGTAGTGTGATCTCAAAGTACTTGAGCTGCTTCTGTTGCATATAGTGTACATCCTTTAGCGGATCAATTCTAGCTAACCTTTCAAACAAGTACTTTTTGTAATCCACTCTAGATGATAAATAGGTAGTAGTTAATTTGCAATTGGAGACATAAATCCTATAATAATAATAACACAAACTGCCCTTGAAGAAAGTTAAGGTTACAAAATATAGAATAATTGTATTTGTATTTCACTTGTATAGAATGCTTTTTACACAAACGAGAGAAATAAGAAACAAGGGTGTAAATTGCTCAAAAAATTGTATATGAATAGTATGACTTATATATATACCAAAATATAAGAGATTATTTCTCCACAAGCAACACCATTATAGCAAAAGATTATTATGTGGTGGTCCGATACCATGTGATCCCAATTGATAAATTGAAAAATATGGTTATATGTCACATCGCCACAGCTCCAACAATGTCAACAAAGAGTCTATTCTTCCCAATAGGTTCTTGGTTCCTTCAAGAAGTTCATGGTAGCATTTGCATGTGAGTTGCATTAGCCTCAATGAAGAAAAGCACTGGCGGCTTAGGATTGCCACTGCCAGAGCGAATTTAAACAAGCCGTTGGGGAAAAGGGTTCTCTGGAACCAATCACTAGAGTTGAAACTCAACCCTGAATAATAGTAAAAGCTGATACGACTAAGGAGGGAAGCTCATGGTTGATAAAATAGTCACAATCGTGAGTCTCAATTTTCCCTACCCGGCTATGTTAATTTAATAAGCTTTGCAATGTTAAGTAGTAGTATGTACAAGTCTACACATTTAACAAGAGTAATTCATCCACTTTAAAACATACAGATACATATATATAATATACATTGGTTTAAGTTTAACTAACTTACCAGAACAGGGTAGGGTATCGCACACATAACATAATATAATACTACAACACAGTTCCATCGGACACATACATAGACATGACATGATTAAAGACAGCGTTTTTGTTTTGTTTAGAGTGAGCAACTTGGAAGAGACAGAGTTTGCTCACTGGGTTCAGTCGGTGCCTTGAATCTCAACGACTCTGACATTCCTATTAGAAGTGGGTTGATGAAACTTGGGAACAGTGACAACGAGAATCCCGTGACGCATGTTGGCTTTGAGTTGTTCGAGGTTACCGTTGTCGGGGATCTTAAACCTCGTCACGAAGTTGCCACTCTCCACGCTGACCTGGAGCACCCTCTGGTCTTGGAGCTCAACCAGCACGTCCTCGTTTGTAAAGCCGGGAAGCACGACCTTCCACACGTGCGCTCTGGGAGTCTCCCTCCAGTCCACACGTGTGTTCACCACCGATGAGCCGAATCCGAATTCGAAGCCGGGGAAGAAGCTGGAGATGGAAGGAGGGAGAGGAAAATCGAGGAATTGATCCCACGCAGCCAAGGGGTTGGGATCCCAAGAGTCATGGGAGGTGTTGGCGTCACCTTGGTTGATTGGAACAATTGACATCCTTCACCAGATTCTGTAGCAACACACCAGAACAACCTTTACCTTTCTCAATCTTCTCGAAGATGAGACTTGAGAGAGAGGACAAATTATTGATCCCTCTTTCATCAGACAGATAAGTATATGTACAATAAAAAAATCAAACGGATAAGTATGATGTTGTTGGATTGGGCCAACAAAACAGGCCTCCACTTTTGGACTCATAACGCGTTGAATGGCCTATGGGATCCAGGAAATTTGCATAGTTTTCGATCCTTCACGTACCAGAACTGTTAGATTTTATGTAGGATTCTCAAAGTGAGCCCGGTACAGATTCGGACCAGGTCGAGCTCAAAATATCAAAAGTTTCATAATACTGTCAGAAACTCAACCGGCTTACCTAATCCATGGATTAGATGATTTCTAATCGGATTAACCTACTTAAAAATATAATAGTATTAATTAGTGAAAATAAGATCTTAATGTTGTTGAATTATGATTAATGTTTGGATGATTGAATTTTATTATAAGACTAAGATTTTTTTAAAACTTTTGAATATTTATGTACTTTAGACATTTGAATGGAAATTTTGATGATGATATTAAATGCTTGTATGATTAATTGAGACATTTTTTGATTAGTTGTATTTGTATATCAATCTTTTTTAGTGTTTTTTATGGGGGGGAAATGTCATTTTTATAATAAAAAACAGGAGAAAAATGTTTTTTATTTATTTATAATTTGGTGAATCAATTCACCTAATCCTCCAATATGTGGGTTGGTATGGATTGGTATTTTAATGAGACTGACTTGATTTGTTTAACTCTCAACCCTTAGTGGACCTGTGAGATGAGCTGACGGTTTTGATAGGCCTAATTTTATGCATACAAAATATGCTAAGCGATAAAACCACTCCTGAGTAGAAGAGAAAAGGAACTTTGTTGTAGTTTGTTGTTTCAACTTATTTTCTCGAGAAAAGAATTAGGATGATTAAAAATGGTTAATGAATTTTATTTGAATGATTAAGATTAAAAAATAAATATACACAATATTTTAAAGAATTTTTTGGCTGCTAAGGAAGTGCCTTTTAGTTTTTTTTTTTTTTAGAGGCAGGAACTACCTTTTAGTCTTCATCTTTTTTTTTTTATGTGGTGGTTTTCATCATCTGTATTTAATTATTTGGTCAGTTTTTATTGTTTATAAGTTCATATGAAAAATATGTTTCCTTATTACCTAAACCGAGTGCAAAAATAAGTAACTGAGTTGATATGCAAATAAAATTCTTTAAATTCTCTTCCTCTTGTAGGTGTAGTGTAGGGATGGGGATTAAGCAAGGTACAAGCATGCACGATATAGCTAGGAGACTCGATCGGTGGTTACATCACATGCCTATTCTTGATTTACTTTGCTGTGAAAAGCTACTGCTGTTTTTACCTTTTTTTGTTAATCTGCATCAATAACATGACTACATGAGAGAGGCGTCAAACCAAGAGAAAGAGATCATTAATTAGTATCACACATGCGTGTGTCCCGTCTCTTTCCAGACTCTGATTGGTGAAATGAAACCCAAGCCTATCTGGCTATTGCTGCTACTGCATCAGCATCAGCCAGCCATCAGGGATCAGTGCTAAGTGAATAAATACAGTATTATATATATATATATACGCACTAAATAAAACTGTTTTTGTGCATGTAATTTAGATTTTATAGCAAAATTTAGAGTCTAATTTCTATAAATTATCAGTAAAAATATTTAATGTAACTATATATTCAAGATTTAATTCAATATTCTGGTTAAGCTGAAAAAACTTTACACTAGATGATCTAAATGTTTGATGGTAATAATTTGTGATTTTATATCAACGTTATATTTACTATTAAAAAAGTTTTAAATACAATAATAGAGAATCCGTTATTAGTTTTATTTTATGTTCCTAGTGTTTTTTTTCTTCATCATCAGCAACACGTGCGTTTGGGTTGGACAGGAAGAAAAAAAATAAGATTAGAGATCCCTTTTTCCTAGACTCATCCGAAATTAAAGCACAGAGAATTTCTGTTCAGAGCCATGTTGAAGATTTCCCTGGCAAATCCGAGAGTGTATCCTGAGTGTCTGCTGAAATCTTGGGAAATTTTATATAAAAGACTCAATCATACAAAATTTTGCTTGCATGTAAAAAAATTAGTTTTGTTACTTGTGATAAGGGTTTGGCGTAATCTATTAGTAGATGAGTAAAAAAATGTGTGTTTGTAAGGCAGGGAGGTCCTATGTGCACTATACGAATGGCAAATAGGGCCAGCTTGCTGGGTCAGTGTACTTGAGGATATAGTGAGGGAGTGAGGGCTGGAAAGGTCGATGAAGAAAAAAGACCCTTTTATTGAAGATTTTCCTTAACCATGTAGGACGTGTCTCCCCAATGAGGTTCATTATTAGTGGAAGTGTTAAGAAAAAAATCAAGGACCTTTCGTGTCAAGTGTCCATTCACTTGTGACGCATGATACAAACAATTGTGAGAATTATAGCTGGATCGGGATGTCATGTCCACCCGCGAATCTCCACAGTGCCAGCCATTTCTAGATAAATAAAAAAGCACAATGACTTTTCTTGAGTTATTAATAATTACTCGTGGTAGTATTGAACAACTTTTATTAGTTACTTCTTTTTTTTTTATCTCTATAATAAGAAGAAAAATAATTTACAATAATTAACAAAATTAGTTAATCATATTAAATTATATCAATTTTAATCATTTTTTAACTTACCTTTTATTGGTTGGAATTTAGCATAAAAAGTCATTGAAATTAGCATGACTAACATCTTAGTTACATGAAAAATATTTTAAAGATAATATCATTAAATAAAATAAAGTTAATTATTTTTTATGTTTAAGATCAAGAAAATAACTAAAAAAGAAAATTTATATAGAACAACGATAAGACCGATAATATTACATGAAGCATCATGTTGGTCAGCACATAAGCAACATGAACATAAAATAGGAGTAACAGAAATGAGAAATGAAGATGTTAAGGTGAATATGTTGTTATACGAAGATAAATAAGATAAGAAATAGGGATATTCGACGAAAGGTACCAATGGTATCGGTATGTGAAAAAATAAAGGAGCATAGATTGAAGTGGTTTGGGCATGTCATGAGACGGCCACTAGATGATTCCGTAAGAACAAGAATTTGTTATCAATAACTCGACACAAAGAGAGGTAAAGGTCGACCGGAACTTACCTGGAGAAAGATAGTTAAACAAGACCTAATAGAGTGAGATATAGATTGGTGAACGGTATGTCTTAGAACAGAGTGTAGAAAAACTATAAGCTTGGTGAAGAGTTAAACCCATTAGTAGTTTTATGTTCCAGTCGTTCCATTTTTTAGTTCTTTTCCTCTTATTTCCTCCTCCTTTCACTCCTCTTTTATTTTAGTTTATTTTTCTTTTCTTTTGTCTTTTTTTCCACTTTTTCTTTCTCTCTTCCTCTTTCTTTCTTTGTTTTACTTTCAATTTATTATTAGGTTCATCTACCACTGATCCCAATTAATTTGGGTAAAAGATGATGTTAATGTTAATGTATCAAGAAAATAGTGTTTTCTCTCTCTTATATATTTGAGTACATGTGATGGAAAATCGAAATGGTATTAATTTTTGTGTTGCTATTGTTGTTTACTAATCAAGGAAGTTTATGTTAATTTCATTAAATAATTTATACACGTTATATTCAAATAAATGTATGCTATAATATGCACAATACAGTTTGTTATTATCGTATCTTACAATTGAATGTTTGTGGTAGTTGCTCTTGCTTTTGTGGTCTAATTGATTCATCATGATGGAATTTGTTTCAACAGACAGCAATTTGATCTGTACTTTATGATTTTAGAATGGAGATTATCTTTTTCTTTTTCCTGGTTCGTATCCATTGGTTTGTAACACAATATATAGTAACTAACTTGGTATAAGATTTTTAACATAAAAAGAATCGAACAATCCTCTCTTGAAAAAATTGTGTTATTATTAAGCATCAATTATTTAATTATTTTATTGTTTTCATTTTCTTTTGTTAATTATTACCTTAAGGATAATGGTTAATGTTTGTTATGGAGAAAATAATGGTTAATGAATTAAAAAGAAAAATTATTGAAAAAAGCTTGTTAATAATTGCTTTGTTGATTTTTAATCTTTTTAGAGTAACGATTAGTAAAAAACCATTTTTGCTTATCAGTATGAATATTACATAGCTTTTTTTGTTGGATTGATTATTACATAGCTTTTTTAAAGTAGTAACAAATGATAATTAAAAAAAAATTAAAACTCTTAAAGTGAAAAATAATTT
>PYAF01002692.1:34373-45249 GCA_007407185.1 Glycine tomentella | reverse complement strand
TTTTGAAACCTTTTTTTTCCCCCCCCCCCCCCCTCACACATTGTGCAATGCTATTGAGTTTACCACCCCATGTTCCAGTTTTCAGAGTGTAACTTAACTGTTCTTTAAGTCTCTTCCCGTTGGCTCAGGTGCTTTGAGGCCAATATTTAATGAACTGCCAGATGCTTTTCCATTATGTTGAAAAATTCTCACGACACCATCTGCATTTAGTCTATATAGGTATATATAGACAGGCACAATCTTTTGCTAAAAAGACACTGGTCATATGCAACTAAAGACATTGTGTTGTAAATCTTTCTTATCCATGACAATTTACTTTAGTGTTTCTTCATTCTAGGGAATGCCATCTTCTGGTTTTGGTTCTGCTTTTCCAATACTATCACTTGAGGGGGAAAAAAATTCTGTAGTATGGCAAAAAATGTGTTCACAAATTTTTTGTAGTTCTTAGCAGAGCAGGATTTTGCTTGTAAAATGATAGTATTAATCCATTTGTGCCCTTTCATTTTATCACAGCTGTCCTTTCAAATGTGGACCAATCAAATACAAGAAACTCTAAATTCTAAGAAGCAAGGTGATTCTGCTTTTCATGCTAGAGACTTCTCCACGGCCATTGACTGCTATACACAAGTAAGTCAGCGAGAAATGCTAGGAATAAATTTTCAAACATCTGAACTTCAATTCTTCGTAGCATTGGTGTGAATCCTTCAGCACTGCAAAATAAATAAGAAGTTTTCCATTGTCAATTTAATGAAGTATTTTCTGGCATGTCCACCAACATTTGCCTTGACTAGTTGAATATTTTTGCTAGAACAGTAATGATGGATTGGTAGAATAAAGGGCTTATCACTTTAGAATCATCTAAAAGCTTTTGGAAATTATGGTTGGGGACAGTTTAAAATGTTATTATATATCTTGCCAGTTGCAGAAAGAGGGAAATGTCCAGAATAAGCATTAAGAAAGCCAGTTAAACTTAACCTATACCATAGATCATAGGTTTAGACCATTACTCAGAAAGCATTGTAAATGAAGATTGATCAGTGGTTAATTATTATCCATGCTAGCTTTCTTATGTTAGAATTTAACAATACTTGTTTTGTGTAGTTCATCGATGGTGGAACCATGGTATCACCAACTGTGTACGCCAGGCGCTGCTTGTGCTACCTGATGAATGACATGGCACAAGAAGCACTTGGAGATGCCATGCAAGCTCAATCAATATCTCCCACTTGGCCCACTGCATACTATCTTCAAGCAGCTGCTCTCTTCAGCCTTGGCATGGACAATGATGCACAGGAAAGCCTTAAAGATGGCACAACACTGGAAACCAGGAAGTATAGAAATTGAAAGTCGAAACTGTATAGCCTTTTTCCTTTCTTCTACTTCCCCTCATTGATCAAGCAAAATTTTTCTATATCACTTTTAGCTGTATGTAGTAATTTTATATGTGCTTTAGACTCCTAATTGCGATGGCTATGGCCTCCCCCTGCATTCTCTCTTGTATTTTTGGTCCAATGCTGTGAATCTCACAATGCTCAGATCCTTATAAAAGATGTTTTTTTTTCCTTTCAGCCATTCCCCCCAGCCCCACCTAAGTCATATACTTCCTAATAAATTCATGAGCACAGTAAATTTCAGTATCTTTCATATCTTAAACCACTAGGCCAAATTACGTATTAATCTATTCACTGGTGTGATTTGATTTTGTAGCAGATATCATGTAATGATAAGCTATAAAGAGGAGAAAAAAATGGACACCAATTTTTATTTGAAAGGGGAAGTAAGCCGGAGATATGCTAAAACAGTAAAAGCACAACACTAAAATGTTGTATTAGCTGCTTTGGTTGTAAATCAGTATCAGTCAGAACAAATTTATAAGCAACAGAGAATAGAGAATCGTTGGACGAAGAAGCAAGCAATATACTACCATGATATGAATATAAAAAATTATATACTCTAAACAAGTTGTGATTAGAAATTTGAAGAATGAAATTAATGAGTGGAAATATCCTGGAGTTGACATTAGATTTTTTTGTCTTTAACCCTCCGGTTTATATATTTAGAGGAGTGATTTAATAACCCTCCGGTTATTAAATCTCCCTTGCTAAACAAAAATAAAACGTTTTTCTACCAACAGTGTTGGACATATATTTATCATTATCATTACTGTGACAAATAAGTGCACATAATAACCCTGCTGATATGCATATCCCCAAAATAAAAATAAAAGTTATTGTTGGTATTTTTGTTAGAATAATAATAACCAATAAACACACAAGTATTGCCCCATTTAGACAACGTAAACCAGGATATTAAATTAGACGAAATGTTCTGCAGAAAATATCCGAGCAGTCAGTATGGGAAGAAATGAATAAAGAACATTCAGTAAACAGTATAAAATGTCACAAATCAATTATTAACTTGTGTTGGTTGATGATGTTCACTGGCTCAACGGTAGATCTGTGTGTCAAGTCAAAATGCAAATTCAGAAACAAAAATTGAATACAGAAATCCATTGTGAGAAGATGATAATAAAGATTTTCGGTCAGACTATGACAATGGGTCTGTTTGGATAAGCTTTTTTAGAAGCACTTCTAAAAGAAGAAAATAAGAGCAAAAAGATGAGATGAACTTCTTCATAAGTAAAAATAAGCTCTTCATTAGCTAATTTGTAAAAGCTCACCAATGTAGCTTCTCTAAAAGATGAGATGACATCTATAAATTAGCTAATGGAATACTTATTTTAGCTTATGGAAAAGTTCATTTCAGTTTTTTCTTACTTTTCTCTTCTAGAAGTGCTTCTAGAGAAACTAACATCCAAACAGGCCCAAAATGTAACAACATGGCACTAATCTGTAAAAGGAAAATTATTTAATGTCAAAACTAACTGACAAACACGAAAAAGCATGGGAAGGATTCATAAACGCATGACATTCCATATTGACCAAGGTGGACCAATTTTAGCCCAAGGACCTTTTTGTTTCATTTTTAATGTTGTTGGATCAGAGAAAGAAAAAAAAAAGGTAACAAAGGTTAAATGAGTATAATTAAACGTGTCTTGTACCTGTAAGCTGCAGATTTAAATCCTCAATCTCAGAATGAGGTAAGCGTAAGTCTTTTCTAAGGGCCTTGAATCTAGAAATTTTCCCTGTCTCTACCGTCTCTTAACCCTAAAATTCATGTATTAAAAAAGGATAAGAGAAACAGATAAATTAGATTCTTTGCTAAGCATCAAAAAAAGCTTCTTTGCTTTTTTTTTTTTTGTCAGCAAATTAATATAATTATTACAGGCCCATATGATCCAAACCCATGAAGGTCTTATTTAAGTTAAGCAATTTATATGTATTCACTTTTATATATAACTAATAACTAATATTTAGAGTTCTTTTTGTGAAGGGGTATATATGATTTGATTCAACATGTACGTGATTTATTATGAAATTCATGACATTGTCTTTTATTCATATCGATAAAAAAAATATTTAGGATAAATGTCTATTTTATATAATTAAAACCTATAATAATTAAGTTCTTTTAATACATTATATTATATTAAAATATATAATTAAGTATTTTTAAATATATAGATTATATTTTAAATATATAATAAATTGCTTAAATTGTGAGGTAAAATTATATTTAACTATTGACAATTTCTTTAAAATAATTGAAATTTAATTTATAAATAGAGATAAATTATGGTAAATTGAAAGGCATGGATAGTTAAGAAGATTAACTGTGCAAATAAATATAAACGAAAGGTAGTTTTAGATTATGGAAATAATATTTTTGACTAATTACAATTTATAAAATGTGTGAAATGCACATTAAAAAAAGAAAGAAAAAGAATATTAGAAATGTCAAATTGAGAGAATATTTTTATTTTTATAATATAGGAGCATATTGTTTTATTTTCTTACTCATTTTTCTATATAAATATTTAAAATAATTTTCTCCAAAATAGAAAGCAACGGTAAAAATTAGCTCATTTAGTTGTAAAAGAAAATATTTGCTACCTTTTATTAATTCATTATCCCTTTTTTCAAATGTTGCATCTTAGAAAATGGGCTAAATTTGCTTGAGTGTTCAATATTAGTGTCTCTCAAACTTTCATGTCAAATTGGAATTTTATGTGAAAGCTACAATTCTTTGCTTCAACAATCAAGATCGACGTGATTTTTTGTCAACTAAAGCCAAATCAAACATACATTAACTCAACTTAACATGTCCTTAATCTGTCAAAAAAAATGAATTGAATTGGGTTGAATCTATTTTGAGAGTGAGATGGAAATCCAACACAACTCAATCTTTGGTTGGGTTCAACTCACCTTCAAAAATAAAATAAAATAAATGTTGTGAAAGATTGAAACATGAATTGAGCCAAAAATAAAAAATAAAAAACATAATTTAACCAACTATAATTATAATAATCATTAATTATTCCATCAAAACATTTAAACAATTGGAACATCAAGTACATTTATAACAACCTTAAAATACTAAAATTATAAACATTAATACTTTAGTAGTTTAGTTTATTAACATCAAACTAATAGCTTACTATTAGTTATATCTTTAAAGAGAGAAAAATATAAAAATTAAATAATAGAAAACTTATGAATAAAATAAATAAATAAAATTTAATTTTAAACAAACAAAAAATATTAATTACATTTATTAATTATTCACAACCTTAGGACCCTACACGCTACTTAAAACAGAAAAACATGGAATCTTTCATTTTCGTGTTGGATCACCAACTTTCATTTTTCATGTTGCCAATCTTTAAAATGATTTTTTATGCAGTTACAAACGTAGACCCGATCCCATATTTTATTTCTTTTCTGTGCATGTCAAAGCATAGGGCAAAATTTTTTTTGTTATAGTTTAAATAAGAAATTACCAAAATATTGCAGTTTGAAAATAATTTACAAATCTATGGCAATCAGTCACGTGCAACCAAGACGTGTTTAAACACGTCGTCCCTGGACGTGTTTAAACACGTCCTACCATGACGCGATTCAGCAAGCAATCACGTCCACACAGAACGAGTTCTGGCGCCCAAAGCGCCAGCTGGGTTTGAGTTGATTTTCTGGCGCCAAGAGCGCCCCTATGGCGCTAAGGGCGCCATGCTTTCTGTTCCTCCGCGCCCCTCGCGCGGCATATGACACCAAGGGCGCTGGCTGGGTTCCATGTCCAACTAAGGGCGCCATGCTTTCTGTTCCTCCGCGCCCCTCGCGCGGCATATGACACCAAAGGCGCTGGCTGGGTTCCATGTCCAACTAATGGCGCCATGAGCGCTAGGTTGGCGCTATGAGCGCCGTTGTCACTGGAACTCCGCGCTTGAAGCGCCAGAATGGCGCTATCAGCGCCGTGTCTTCTGCCTTCTCGCGCCTCTAGCGCGGGTGTGGCGCCATGAGCGCCGCACTTAGGGCACTGTGTAATCTTTTAAAATTCACAAATTCCCACACTTCCCTCTTCCCTCATTCGTTCTGCACCATTCGAGACCTTTACCCTCACTCTCCATTGCTCATTTCTCTCTCGCATTCACTCACATTCATTCTCGTCTTCTTCTTCTTCTTCTCTACCTTCCATTTCATTTCCTTTCCTCTTGTCTTCGTTTCCATCTTCTCGACCAAGTGGGTTCCATTGCTTCCCAAATCTTCGAATTCCAGATTTCCAGTGCATTGCATCACCATGGGCCGTGATAAGGTACGTTTTCTTAATTTGGGGTTGCTCTGTGGGTTATGAACTCCATGGAAGGGTTCGCTTTGAACTCCATTGTGCTGTCTTTTGGTTCCATTTTCCAGCAGCGCTACCAGCGTGAATGTCCATGCCTCGGGCATGGCTGTGCTCTTATGTTAAAATGCTTGTGTTTTGATAGAAACTAATTCTTGTAAAAGCTGTTGATGTGGGCCTGTTCTTTATTTGAGTCAGAGCAACTCATTGCTTAGTGATAAATTTCATGGTGTTAGCATGTGTTGGAGTACCATATTTGGGGCATAATTATAATGTTCTAGGGTTTTTAGGGCTCTTATGTTTATTCCATTGTTGGCACGTTATTCTGCATTTGTGAATCAAACCCTAGGACCTGAGATGACCACTGCATGATTAGGCACTGTTGTTGAACCTTGCTTTGCACATTGTGCATGTGACCACTGATTGAGTTCTACTTTGAAGCACACTGTTTGGGGTGTTATGTGATTCAAATTAGGGAACTGAATAGAGCTAAGGCAAACCCATGTGCATGCTTAACTTTTGAAAATCACTGAATATGCTGTGATACCATCACCACCACTAAGCTTTAATTAAATCTGAAAGTGGAAATCCTAATGCTCTCTGGTGGTAGTTCTGGTGATTGCGGGTTGGCTTAAAATGAAAAATGGAACAACCTTTGTTGAGACAATTGGTATGATTTGACTCATACTTGCTCCTGCAAAGTAACCACTTCCAACCCAAATTGTGCATCACTCTTTTAAACATGAATGTCTGATATAGCCTTTGGATTGCTAATTAATTTGTACTGCCCACTGAATCTGCTCTGCTATGCATTGAATCCTTCTTGTGTTCATGACTTTTTGGTTTGTTAATTTAGCCATAGCTGTCACTGTTGTACATATTCATGTTTTTGCTAAGATTAATTCCACAAGGACATAGCATTGAACAAATCTGGGAATTGGGGAGTTGTGTGGCTGACTGGTTAACATGATTGTATAATCAGATGATTAGATTGCTAGGCTGTGCTGTCACTTAATGAACATGAGCATAAACTCTTTACTTTGAGAAGCTGTTTGGAATTCTTGTTTGAATTGCCTCAAGCCTATGATCTGTTAATTGGTCATGGTTCTATTGTTTTGATGATCGGCTTGAGGTGTTATACCCTTCTGAACTTGCATGCTTGTTATAAATATATGAATGGAAATTCCATGCAGCTATATGTGCTACTTCGAACATGATTGCTAATGATATAGTTGTACATAAATCTGGGAATTGTGGTTTTCCAAATATATCTGTTTTTTTTAACAAGCTAATGGAAACCATGTGGTATATCTGGATCTTCTGAGTTTCAGGGAAAACAGGTAGACAAGGGCAAGCAAAAGGTCACTCCCGGGGCTACCAGCAAACGCCCCCGCACCGCCAACTATGATGACAGCCGCTTCGTGTCGAAAACGCACCAAGAGCGTTTCGACAAGTGGTACCCTCCGAAGAAAATCATTCCAGAGCGGGTCATCGACTGGGAGGATTTGCCCGCAGACTCCCTCATCCGTGAGGTCATCCTGCGCCGCCAGTGGTAGAAGCTGGTCAGCTTCGCCGAGCCCAGCTCCAGCTCTATTTTGAAGGAATTCTGCGCCAACGTTGATATGCCTACTGTGACGAAGGAGAGGCGCAGCTGGGTTCGGGGAATAGTTGTTCCCTTTGACAGAGAATTTATTGAAGATTTTTTGAGGACCTCTGTCGATGAGCTTCGCTGCTGCGGCTTCATGAAGCGGTTTGATAAGATGCAACCATTTCCATGCACGGGTCGCGCTACCTATAGAGACGACATGCCTCAGCTGGCAGACGAGCTCTGAAGGGGTATCACAGGACGCTTCTCTGCTTGGAGGATGAAGACTGGTTTTCCATATGTGCCTGAGAAGCTTAGACGCAGTGAGCTACATGCTGAGTCTGACTTCTGGCATCTGTTCATTAACTCCACCATCATTCCCTCATCTAATCTGACAGACGTCAATGTTGAGAGAGCCTGCCTCCTGTATGTCCTTCAGCAAGATATCAATCTTGATATCTCAGAGGTTTTATCTGATCGCATCCTGCATATGATTATGGATGGCCGAGCCCACTCTCACCTTGCTCATTCTTCACTCATCTCCCATCTCTGCATGCACGCCGATCTCGAAATCCCTGAGGAGGAGCCGTTGGATGTGCAGCCGCGAGCTCCTTTGACTCACAGGATTTACTTGGATTCAGTCCGGCGCACTCTCCAGGAGCAGCTTCTTCGTGCGGCTGATATGACACCTGAGGAGATAGCTGCTAGGAGCCCGCGGTATGGACCTCATGCGGATTTAGGGGTTCCCATGCCAGAGGTTCCTGATGTGCACCAGCAGCCTGCCCAGTCTTCTAGACCACCTCAGCAGCCCGCTACTCCAGCTCCACCATCACCACCAGTTCAGGACACCACTGCTGCTTCCTCCCATGCCACTCACAGGGAGTCCATTTTTGAGGATTCCATCACTTATGTGAGGATGCAGCAGCAGATTGCTCAGATGACTACCACTACCCAGAAGATGCAGCAGCAGCTAGACCAGCACACCCTCATGGCTCAGCAGATGCAGACCCAGCTGGATGACCAATCCAGGATGCTCACCGCTCTATGCCAGCATTTTGCTGTTGACCCTCAGAGATCACCATCACAGCCCCCACCACTTGCCTTCGCTCTACCCTCACCAGTTGCTCAGCCATCACCCACAGCAGATGATCCTGACACCATGGATGAGGACCAGACCCACTGATCCTCCTCATTCTCTATCTCTCTTTCAGTCTTTACTTTATTGTCATTTACTTTTCCGCACAATTACATTCAGTACATTAGCCATTTGCACATTTTGGCACAGTAGGTGCGTGCCAGTACATATGACTTTTCTGCCATGGTTGACATTGTTTTATGCGCGAGCTCTTTGGGTAGCTCCTGCTTGATTTTCAGTTTGCATGAGTTGTTTCCTCTTATAACGTGTTGTCTATGTGTTTTATACTTGACCTTGTTGGGGACAACAAAGGGACTAAATCTGGGAATAGGGGCACGTTAATCGAGGAAACAAGTGTCGTTTTGTGAATCATGCGTCTTTTTGCGTCTTTTTGATTGAAATTTGAACAGTAGGCAGAAGTTTTTGGACAGATACTTTTTGGATAACAATTTTCTTTTTGTGAAGCTATACACAGAAAATTAACTACAATTCATTTTGCGTCTAATTTTAACCTAAGCATAGGTGTACATATTAGACAATTTTGCTTAAGGCATGCCCTCCCAGATTAGAATTGCTAAATCAGCTGATTGTTGAATTGATTTTGGAAAGCATTGGTGATGTGAATCATGAAGTCATATTGTCTGAACTTGAACTGAAGCGCATGAATGTTTGTATGAATGAATTCATTTCGAAATGGAATGCATTGTTTGATCTGATATCATCAGGAGTCTAGCTTATACCATAGCCTGAAAGGTTCGAGCCTAAACAGTTAATTTCTTTTGAGTGATGCCTCATTGTGATAGGATGCTAGAACTTGATCGGTTTCTCTCCAATGTATACATATGTTGATGTGATAAAGGCATTTTGTTCTATTAAGCTTGAGCCAAACAACCTTCCTTACAAAGTAAATCCTTTGCTAACCCCTTTGAGCCTGAAGCCTTCTTTTGTTTGATCACCTGATAATACACCAAACCACAACCCTACCATTTTGAGATTGAACTGCTAATTGTTCTGTGGTTTTACTAAAATAAAAAAAAATTATAAAATAATAATAATACAAATATCATAAGTATCAAGGTGAATTGATGAAAGTAAAAGAGAATGAAAAACAAGAATGGCATTCAGTTAAGCCAATTGATAAATGAAAAGGGAAAGAATTAACAAGTGAGAAAGAAAAGAAGGAAGAAGAGAAAGTGGAAATTCAAAAGGATTGATTGAAAGAGGAAAAGAAAAAGCCAAATTGTAGCAAGTTCAATCTTAAATGCTCTTTAGTCACTTTCCAGACACTCCTACCTCTAAGCCAAGCCAAGTTACAACCCAGTTAAGACCTTTTGATCAACTTTGCATATATTGTGTTCTTTTTGTAGAACTTGAGAATAAGATCAAGCTTATGGTAGTCCTAGAACAGTGATGCACTGAGTGAATACCTTAAACAATTGAGTGTGAGTGAATTTTGCATCTGTGAGGGTATTCAAGTTAGACTTCATTGTTGATGGATGTGAAAACTTTGTGTGAAGTTTTGGTTGGATTTATTCATTTGTAGCATTTTAAGCTAAGAGATTGTTCTTTTCAATATTGATTCTTGAGAATTGATCCATGCTTCCAACTTGAACTTTGTTGATTGCTGAGGACAGCAAGATCTAAATCTGGGAATTGTTTGATATGCGCCCAGCATATAAGGATTTTCCAAGCTTTTATACCAAGATTTAAGCATTGAACATTCATTATTGCCCTCTTTATGCGTGTATTAAGCTATCTCGATGTATTGACAGGAAATCGACCAAAATACCAAGGAACAAGGCCAAATCAGAGGAGAAAGAGCTAAGCCTGAAGAAGCATCTGGCGCCCTCAGCGCCAGGAGTGGCGCCAAGAGCGCCACGGGTTCTGGAATCTGGCGCCAAAGGCGCCAGTGCCGCGCCTGAAGCGTCATCACCTCTGGAAGTTGGCGCCATGAGCGCCAAGGTGGCGCCAGGAGCGCCACAACCTCTGCAAGTTGGCGCCAGGAGCGCCAATCCCGCGCCTAAAGCGCTGCATGTTCTGGAGTCCCGCGCTTAGAGCGCCGTTCCCGCGCCAAGGGCGCCGCATTCTCTGTAAGCTGGCGCCAGGAGCGCCAGGCTGGCGCCAAGGGCGCCACAGGTCGACAGCAGCCACATTAAGGGCAAAACAGAGATTTCATGTGGAGGGCTTTAAATACCCCAACCACCAGCATTCAATGGACGTTTTTTTGGAGGGAGAAAAACACAAACTTAGGGTTTTAGAACTTGGGTTCCTTAGCTAGGGATTAAGGGAGTTGAAGGCACAAGTGGAGTTGCATCTCCATCTTCTTCTTCCTTGCTTCAGCTGGGTATGCCTCTTTTTGTATCTCAGCCACCCATTATGAGGTTTGGCTAAGCTTTCATTGTAGTTAGGGCACTAGCACT